>OMMV01027696.1:0-10600 GCA_900302635.1 Chatrabus melanurus
GGGGGGGGGGGGTCTTGGACCCCAGGTTGAGAACCAGGGTGCTAAACTATCTTACAGAGTTCTAACCCTTTCTGCAATCAATTGCATTTTCAGTTCTTTTTCTATTCTGAAGCTTTATACTAATATTCATACTCATATTTTGTAATGGTTGTTTCCTACTCTTTTAGTATGTCTTTAATCGTTCATTTCAAAGAGTACATTTGTATTTTCAAGAAGAGTAAATAAAAAGACATATGGAAAGCTAAACAAAAGGCTATAAAACATTTCATAATTATTGCATCCTGCTGTGTTTTTAATGATTTGTTAAATATTGTCTGTGTTATTTCATTAGGTGTTTGCCTGGGGTTGTGGCTCGTGTCTAGGATGTGGTTCCTCTGAGACCACTTCTCTGAGGCCCAGGTTTATAGAAGACCTGAGTATCACCAAGATTATTGATATCTCCTGTGGAGATAGCCACTGTCTTGCTCTGTCCCATGGTAAGAGACCATTACCAGCCTGTTACAAATTACTTGAGTTAACGTCAAAACCTTTGTGATTAGATCAATTATTGTTATTATTCAGAGGCGTGTAAATCAAAATTAAAAACGTATGCTGTTGCACTTTGGCCAGAGAATGAGGTGTATGCCTGGGGGAACAATACCATGGGTCAGTGTGGGCAAGGCCACACTTCAACACCAATTACTAAACCCAAGAAAGTGCTCGGTCTAGAGGGGATGTCAATACAGCAAATCACTGCTGGCACTTCTCACAGCCTGGCTTGGACTGCAGTTCCAAAAGACAGGTAAAGTCTTGTTTTTTTCTTTTTAATTTAAAGCATTTATTTACCCAAGGCAGCTTTAGTTGGCTGTTTTAATTTTTTTTCAAAGTATTTCTTTGCATTGGCTGTGTGAACAGGTAATTACTGAAGCTAACTTTTTTTGTTAGCGGATTAGCTTTTCAGCTCCTTAGAAAATCATTAGCGGACCAATTAGCTTCCACAAAATTTAGTTCCGCTACCTTTAAGCCAGGTAACATTTTTGAATAAAGTTGATCGGTCAAAAAACGTTCAACTTTATCCATTTGTAAACCGTTTGTAAACCCTAAAATCATACATGTTTGTTCCTGTTGGAGCACTAATCCAATAAGTAAAACTGACATTGTGAAGGCAACAAGCATCACCTCGAGGAGACGGAGGACAAGCTAGAATAAATGCATTAAAAAGTTTATTAAAATTATTTCCCATGTGTATTTTATTTCTTATTCATTTAATACTTTCTGTACTGTGAATAAACGGTATGTTGAATGTAAACTACTGTTTGATTTAATGTGTTCATTTACTTATTTATATACAGTACTGTGTAAATATTTTAGGCACCCCATTTTTTTAGGCACCCCATCGTCAACAGAAAATCATGTGAAATCCCCACCCCCTAAAAAAATGCAACATAAAGAAAATATGAGATTATTATGTTTTCTTTTTCATTAAAGTAACCAATCAATTACTATTTTACAAACCTCATTTTAAAAGAAGCAGAAACACAAAAAAATTTTTGATTTCCTTGTGGCTGTACTGCCTCGAACTTGATCAATCAATAATAAAATTATTTTTTAAAAAAACCTGATTTAACACAGCCTGATTTTCTTATAAATTTGAAGAGACACCCTCAAACAAATTATTTTATCACCTAAAAAAATAATTATTTTTAAAGGTGAGATGTAGTCAGGCATTTTACATATTTATTCATAAATATGAACTATTTAACAGCTTCTCTTTATTTAAAAGAAAATTTTTTGACATTTAATTTGTCTAAAACTTTTGCACAGTACTGTACATCTTGATCAACATCTGATCTTGGCATGCTAAACCTTTTTGGGAACCTCCATGCTAAAATTTTTGTTCTTTAGGTCTGTTTTTCAGTGTTTTAGAGCCCGCCCCAAAAAACAAGCTAAAGCTAAATTCATATAATAAAAGTTAGTGGTTAGCGACAGTTTCGGCTAAATGTTTTCGTGGTTTATCGGTTTAGCGTAATCACAGTAACTTTTAGGTTAGCTCTTTCCACCAATGGTAGTCGGCATTGTGTCATTTCTGTGTTTCTACAACACCATTTGAGTATTCAAAAAAAAGGTTTATCCTGCTGAAATAAGTTTGTTCTTGTTTTGTTTTTTGGTAAATGTCTGTCTTATTCAGTTTGCTGTCTCCTGTTTGTTGATGTCTTATTTTTTATCAGGCAATTGGTGGCATGGCATAGGCCCTTCTGTGTCGACCTGGAGGAGAGCACGTTCACTTACTTACGCAACTTCCTGGAAAACTATTGTGATGGCATAGGAAATGACACACCACCGGCCCCATTTTTATCTCAAAGGTGCATATGTTATGCGGTGACACCGGTACATTATATAACAATCATCCACAGTTCCCGTTTACACAGTTGTATTTTCTGTTTGAAACTTTCTCCAGTGTTAATTAGATATTTATGATTTGATGAGCATGATTGTCATGAATTTAAGCTTTTTTTCATCTCTTTACATCACAAACAACAGGCTTTGTATCTAAAGGCTGATCCCTTTACTGAAAGACTCTCACGTTGGCTTCTATTTCATTAATCGCTCTATTCCTCAGGGATCACCACCAGTTTCTTTTGCTGTGCATGAAGCTCCTGTCCATTCACTTGTCGTTGGCTCATGCTGGGGGCACCGGTGCCATAGTTTTGGGTGCTCAGGGCCGGCCGCTCAGAAATCTGCTCTTCAGACTCATAGACACCAATATGCCAGACTCCATACAACAGGTATAATAACAGGATGTTCATTATTTAATATATGTGATTTATAGGAGAGCATTTGATTATTTAGCCATTAACTCTGAGTTTGTGTCTTAGTTCCAATATAATTTTGTTATAAAAACCCCCAAACAGTCTGTCTTTGAGGTTTACAAGCTTAAAATATATTCAACTGTAAATGTTACAGGAGTAAAAAAAAAATTGGTTACTTGTATTTAAGCTTTATGACGTCTTGAAAAACACCAGACACTCAATCCTTTTAATTTTCTATAAAGTGCTTTTAATCGTAACATTGACTTTATTTCGTAATATCTAAATCTTCGTCTTTCGGCTGCTCCCGTTGGACGTTACTACAGCGATCCTTTTCCTTCTCAGTCTGTCCTCTGCATCTTCCTTTGTCACACCAGCCACCTGCATTCCTGTCTCACCCCATCCATAAACCTTCTCTTTGACCTTCCTCTTCTCCTCCTGCCTAGCACCTCTATCCTCGGCATCCTTCTGCCGATATACCCCGCATCCCTCCTCTGTCGGTCTCCATCCATCTCCATCTCGCCTCTCTCACTTTGTCTCCAAACATCACGACCTGCACTGTCCCTCTGATATGCTTATTCCTAATCCTGTCCATCCTTGTTCTCAATAAAAAAACCACACCATCATCAATTCTGCTGTTTCCATCTCCGTTTCCTGTCTTGTCAGTACCACTGCTTCCAAGTTATAAAATACACTCACTGGCCACTTTATTAGGGACACCTTGCTAGTACCGGGTTGGACCCCTATTGCCTTCAGAACTGCCTTAATTCTTCGTGGCATAGATTCAACAAGGTGTTGGAAACATACCTCAGAGATGTTGGTCTATATTGACATGATAGCATCACGCAGTCGCTGCAGATTTCTTGGCTGCACATCCATGATGCGAATCTCCTTTTCCACCACATCCCAAAGGTGCTCTATTGGATTGAGATCTGGGGACTGTGGAGGCCATTGGAGTGCAGTGAACTCATTGTCATGTTCAAGAAACCAGTTTGAGATGAGTTGAGCTTTGTGACATGGTGCATTAGCCTGCTGGAAGTAGCCATCAGAAGATGGGTACACTGTGGTCATAAAGTGATGGACATGGTTAGCAACAATGCTCAGGTAGGGTGTGACATTTAAACCAGTGGTTCTCAATCCTGGTCCTCAGGGACCCCTAACCTACACATTTCCCATCTCTCCCTGCTCTGCAAAGACCTGATTGGTTCATTCAGGTGTCTGTTAGCACATGATTGGCTGAGCACACCTGAATGAGCTAATCAGCTTGTGGCAGAGCAGGGAGAGTTGGAAAATGTGTAGGTTAGGGGTCCCTGAGGACCAGGATTGAGAACCACTGATTTAAACGATGCTCAATTGGTACTAAGGGGCCCAAAGTGTGCCAAGAAAATATCCCCCACACCATCACCAGCCTGAGCTGTTGATACCAGGCAGGATGGATCCATGCTTTCATGTTGATTACACCAAATTCTGACCCTACCATCTGAATGTCGCAGCTGAAATCGAGACTCAGGCCAATTGTTGCCACTCCTATTGCGCCGGCCATACTCGGCACTGACAAGACCGGGAAGCGAACCTCCGGTCTTCGGGGGCAGCTGCGCCAAGCCAAAGCTTGACGCTTAGACCGCTGCGCCACCGCGGCGCCCTGGTTTTGTGTTTTTGTTGGTTTAATACAAGTAAACAAGAATTTAATTCACATTGAGTTTACCAGTTGGAATAGTGAATGCTGTGTTAATGTCTGTGTGTGAATTGAGCATAGGGCCCACATATTTAATTGTATTTATTGCTTGCAGTAAACTGTGCACCTGAGTTACTGTTTGTCTTTGATATTTCTGGCTATGCTTAATTTTTCTTAGGCAGTTATGAACACACTGTCCATTGGTGCATCCCTGCTGTTGCCTCCTCTGAGGGAAAGAACAGCACTACTCCTTTCCCTTCTTCCTCAGGGCCCGCAGAGTTGGAACATTCTTTCCAAAGGACAGGTATAAAAAGTGCTTTTGAATTGTAGCCACGTAAAACTATATTTAGGCATAAAGTACTTAATCTTTCAATTGAAGATAATTGTAACGTAGAGCCATGATCCAGGGTTTATTCCATTTTACAGATGTGTAAATCTGTGTGTTCACTTTAACAAATGTGGTTTGTGTATTAACTGCCAGGAATGTGGTCTATATAGAGGGTGTGTACAGGTGTTCTGCCTTGGCTGCTCGGTTTGCCTCATTGCCATCCAGACTCTGATCCACATCACTAGCTGACAAATAGATGGATAGAGCTAGCCAGACCAATTTTGTAGAAATGATGCACCAAGATAGAGTGCCGCTCGAAAAGAACATTTTTCGGAATTATTTTTGAAATGTTTTTTTAAATTTGTGAACCATTTTTCAGAAACTCCTGGATGTAGACACTATTCATTTTATTTTCTTCTGTCTTTCTCTTTTCAAGTGTCTGCAGTTAGACATGGTCCTCAGTAACCTTCAGGAACAGAGCCATATAGCTTCATTGTTAGGTTACAGCAATTTTGGGGAGGTGACAAATCTGGGATTCCCTGCGACTCCTGTTATGTCAGCACAGCCGCCATCCTCATCCAGTTCTGCTGTGACCTCTGATCCTCTGCACTTGGCTGAGGTGCTGCTCAGAAACCTTCTGCTCAGCGTTGGCTTTTACACGGTATGGAGCACTGCACCGTTTGTCTCCTCTGTGCACCGCATATTATTGTTTATGTGAATCACTGGCCACAATGTGCTATAATTTACAGCATTTTTGGTGCACTTTATAGCACTGTTCAATATGTGTGCGCATACATTTTGTTTTTTGTGTGTTCATACAGGAGAGAGCGTTTGGGGAGTTGGAGAAAAACAGTGACAAACAGCTGTCGAGTGATAATGAGGGACACAGTGATTTTCCCTCTCACTTTCACCAGTTGTTATCTGGACTGCACAGACACCTCCTTGCTCACTGCTACATCCACTCCAGCCCAGAGGTATAACACATATTCCGCTGTATAAAATGAACACATTTACACTACATTGCCCAGTAGAAGGGTGCATATTATAGTGTATACCCTAAAGGTGTACTCCCTTTTAATTTGTCAAAAATTGACAAAATTTACTTTGTGTTGAAATCTTGGTTTTATAAAGTACATTTATTTCTGTGGTATTTCACAAAATTATAGCTGATTTTATTGCTAGTAAAGTATTTATTTTGAGGGGTTTCCATGACAGATATAGTGAGTTCACTCCATAAAATGTTGCAGATGACGAAGGAGGAAGCGCATGCACAAGGTTCGAAGTTCATGCTGCATTCAGTGACAACTGGTAACTTGGAATTTGTGACTAACAACTAGAAAAAAATACATCTAATAAAGCTATGATAAAATGTTAGTCTCCCCACTGACTCATTTCGACAAGCCAAAATAACATGTTGTAGCTATAACTAAGGTTAGTATTGACAACTGACACAGCAGACCCATGTGAGTGCTCTCTTATCTGTCCAGCGGATATCCAGCAATATGGTTGTGTGAAATTTATCTGGAGTTCTTCCGACTGAGATCTCTGGTGGCCTATGTTTATTAGCTGTGTCAGTCGCTGTCTGTTTCCATTTTACTTCGTTTTTTGGCACTTTCAGTCATGATTGAAGGTCTTTGTGTTTCTTAATGACCTTCAAGATATATTCAGAGACTTGGAAATGTTCGTGCATCCATCCCCGGTTGTCAAGAGAAAACTAGTTGTGTTATAATTAAGGGTGTCTGTACGTAGGCATTCCATTAAACATAGGCATTTTGGCTTTAATATTTTTATTTAATTTATATCATGTTGTAGAGATTTGTTTTCACTGTGAGTTTAAAAGGGCATAATTTTAGAATTTTTAACATAGAGAAGCCTGAATTGTTTTTTTTTAAAGTTGATATAAGATGTTTAAAACAACAACAAAAAAGAGCTCTATTGACACACACGATCTCCCAATTGAAAAAAGTAATCTTTTAAAATATCTGACCACACTCTGTGACAAAATGTAATGGTTCTATTCCAGATCATGCCCAACCTTATCAGCAAATTTTTGTCAAATTTTGTTTTTATTGATCTCTCTAACAGACCAACAAACCAACCATCATACTCGGGCAATAACATAAATTTGTTGAAGAAAAAAATTAGCTCTGTGGCAGACACAATACTTAACAGTTTTTGCTAAGAGAATAGATGACAAGTTTTTTTTCTTCTTTTTTTGGCTGATGGTTCATGTAATATAGTGAAGCCTAATATTGGACCCAAAAACAGTAACATTCATAGATCTGTTCATGTTGAGTGATTGTGCTGTTCTGTAGGATGACAGCAGTGTAACACTGCTTCGAGAGCATCTGTACCTGTTGCTTCCCTGTGCTGCTGAGACACTGAGAAGATCCACACGGCTGCTAAAGGAGAGTTTACTGGACAAACTAATTATCAAGAAGTTGCACAGTAAGAACAAATATCATTTCAGAATTTATCTCTCTTTGACTGCTGATTATTCCAATAACCCACTCAGTACCATTGATTTTAGAGAAGCGTACCTCAAAACTTGAGAGCTAATTAACTTTGTCTGTTTTCCTCAGTTATTTTTGTTGGTCAGTGATCTGTTCCTTCCTTCCTGTTTTTGCAGTGGTGTTGTATCACTCAGTGGCTGGCAGCCTACTGTGCCAGGTAATGTATTCACTGCTGCTGCTACCCCTGAGCACAGTTCAACCTCTTCTGAGCCATTTGCTGGTCTTGTTGGAGCACCTCAATGACTTTAACAGGTTACTACCAGAAACAGGCCAGCTGGAGGAACAAGAAATGAGGATGGAGGCTCAAAAAGTCTGCATAGGTCAGTGAACTGACTGATCTAAGGGCTTTTCTCTTATTCAGTGTCCCACAGATTTATTATAATTATTATTATATTATTATTTATGTGATAATTGACTACTCTCACAGGTAAATAGGATATATAATAATGGCATGTTTTACGCTTTAGTTCCTTCTTAAGGCGCAATTTCACTATAACGTTTACCCCAGCGTTTGGTGAACGCAGGGCAAAGTTGAGAAAATTGGCCAAACGTCAGCAAAACACACGTTACCGGAGTTTGGTAGCGAACCTCAAATGCAACACAGTGTTCCACAACATGGTACTAGCGGAGGCCAGCGGAGGCGGGCGTTAGCCAGCTCTCGATTAGCACAAGCATGACTTTTGCCAACGTGGCAACGTGCGGGAGAGGGGTTCAACATACCACTGTCCAGTGATTCTGAGCAGGCAGGGTGAAGCAGCACCCAAATGTTAGCCAGCGTAGGCGATCGCACCAGCAACTTCGGCTAGCGGAGGCTAACGGGGACTAACTTGGTCGTAGCGGAGATTAACTTTCTCTAACGGTCTCCAACGTAGCCAGAGGTATGTTGGCCAGTTGGTCCTGATTAGCATAGGTACATGCCCTGCAAATCCCCATAAAAGGGCATGAGACTGCAGGGGCGTGCGCACACACAAATTGGAACGTTACGCTGACAGTGCCTGTGCAATAGACAAATCTGTGCACACAGTTTACACGTCTGTGGGCACGGATTGCATAACCTTGTGCACAGTTTTGCTCCTCTGTGCGCACCGTTTACAAAAGTGTGGGCACTGATTATGAATCAGAGGGCACAGTTTATCCACTGTTACTTAATTCCCCCCCCCTGTGCAAATCTGAGGCCAAAAGAAATATTGCCAGACACAAATGAGAGATGATGGTGAGGAGGAGAAAGGGTGAGCCGGAATTATCTGAGCTATACCAGCGCATTGAAGCTATAATTGTAGAGGCGGCACTCTCTGCAAATTAGCCGACATGGTCCTGGAAGATGCATTCCCTTTCTCAGAGCATGAGGTGCGATTTCTTGAACCAGCAGTAAATATGGGATTATGTGAGTCTTAGAGTTCAGAAATGTCCCTATTTTGGGCCTGTAAATAGCGGGATGAATCACTGATTATTGAAATGCATGGTTCCCAATTAACATAACGGATATGAGTCAAAGTGTTATTGTAGTGTGTATTTCTTTTAAATGAACATGTTTTGTTACATAATTAACAGAATTATGAACTATGATTAAAGCATGTTTAAATTTAAAAAACATAATAAATGCTATACTAAATAGTGTTAATAGTTTAAATACTTTAAATATTACAACTGAAGAATTGATCAAAACCCAATAACCTAATGTTTTGCACACACTCGCCATAAGAGTGCTTTTCGGCATTTGTAGACTCGGTTCTGACCTAAAAACAAATCTCATTTATGAAAACATTGGTGAATGTCAGAAAACTGCATAAGTGTGCTTTAAGAACAAATTTGCTCTTAAAGTGCCTGTAAAGTGAAATCCAGTCTTGTGTTTTTGTAAATTGTCAAACCACAGAAAAACATGTTATTAACCACCTAGCCGAATTTTAATGATTTAAAAAAATCGCTAAGTATATAAAACTAGGTTTGAAAATCGTGTACAAATGAATTCTTTTCCTCCTCTGTGTCTGCTCTCTGTCTTTGGGGGCATGTCGGCTGAAGATACCGAAATCACACCCCAATCGCATGGGTTACGGGGAAGGTGTGGGGCAACACGGAACATGCAAACAGTCAGCCAGAAATAAAAACAAACTAGAGGTTTAGTACAACCGTTGTGTAACAAGACTTAAAGTTTGAGCGGATGACCACAGATTATTTTTCTTCTTTTTCTTCTTGTTTAATGGCGGTTGGCAACCAGTGTAAAAGGTGCATTACCGCCACCTACTACTCCGGAGCAGAGATTCAAATCGGCTCCAGCTTTATATAGGCGGATGCTGCAAGTGGTACTGTGGTGCATCATATGGTTCGGTTTAAGCCACCTCCCACCAAAAATCTGTGGTAAAACACAGAAATCCAGTCAAACTCCACATAAAAAAAATACACATGGTTGAACACATTTTCACATGTGATCAGTAAAGCATTTTCTAACGTATAATGTGTTTTGAAGCAAATCTCTGAATTTGATTTACAGGCACTTTAAGTATGGCTGCCTCATAAGGCACATTGTCCCTAAGTTAATGCCAATAAAGTATCTTTCTTACAGAAAAAAGCGAAGAAAATGCATTGCTTGGACAGCAGCAGCAGGAGAAGGATTGCAAGTGGGTTTGGCTGTTGGATCTGGAGCGGTCTGTAGCGCTGGCAGTTGGCCGCTGTATTGGTGGTATGCTGCAGGGTCCACCGCCCTCACTTCAGGAGAGAGCATCAGAATTCTGGCTGTCAAATGTGCTCCTCAAGAACGGCCTTGAAATGGAGTTTGAACAGCTTGGTAGGAAAACAACCTGCTTACTCTCCAGGATTCTCCAAATGTTCTGCAGAATTTTTGCCATCCCCGTTAAGGGCAAAGGGATACTGTACCAGTTTACTGTAATAACTGTTTTTAGGTATATGTTTTAACAACACGCCGGCTTTCACCTGTGGTTAAGTACCAAAAACAAACCTTTGCTCCTATTAATTATGAACAACATGAATAAACTGAAGACTTGATAATTACAGGGTTCTCGCCAGCGCATTTCAGCGTTACGGGCCGTTACGCTGTCCCCAGTAAAGTTGAAGCTGTGATTAGGGCCGTTACGCTGTCTTTCAAACTGCGTAACAGCTGCTTTGATTCAGCCTGTGACAGCTGGGCTGCTATGAATTAAAGGTGGATCAAAGTCACTGCTCTCTAGTGCCTTGTTCAGACTGGCAGTAAAAATCTGTTTTGGTCTGACCGCTGAAATTTGTATTCCGGGTGCGTTTTGCTACGTCTGTAATTCCTCACGCCTGACACACACCGCACGTCACG
>OMMV01027742.1:0-14380 GCA_900302635.1 Chatrabus melanurus
GAATCAGTCTGCCCATTCTCCTCTGACATCAACGAGGCATTTTCATCCACACAACTGCAGCTCACTGGATATCTTCTCTTTTTCGGACCATTCTCTGGAAACCCCAGAGATGGGTGTGCATGAAAATCCCAGTAGATCAACAGTTCTGAAATACTCAGACCAGCCCGTCTGGCACCAACAACCATGCCACGTTCAAAGTCACTTAAATCCCCTTTCTTCCCCATTCTGATGCTCGGTTTGAACTTCAGCAAGTGGTCTTCACCACATCTAGATGCCTAAATGCATTGAGTTGCTGCCATGTGATTGGCTGATTAGCTATTTGTGTTAACAAGCAATTGAACAGGTGTACCTAATAAAGTGGCTGGTGAGTGTATATCACAGTGATGTAATGAAAGTTGTTAAGAGTCATTGGTCACTGGAGGTCACAGAGTTCAGGTGTGAGTTGCATTTGAGGAGAGGTGAGGATGGTCTTTGAGTCTCTGTGGTATCGATGAAAGGACAGACATTTTCCAAAATATTTTCATCTGCATAGATGCTGTGAACTATTTGTCACTATGTGGATGAGGACAGTATAGAGATTGACAGACAGTCTGAACTATTGATATCATTTTCCTTCTGATGGAGATACTCAAAGCACTTTCCAATGATTCCTCCCATTTACCCATTTACACACAGCGATGTGAGCATGCTGCCATGTAAGGTGCCCAACTGCACACCAGGAGCAACTTGGGGATTAAGAACCCTGCTCAAGGGCATCTTAGTAAGTTTTCTGTCTGACAGGGAACTGACCTGAGGCTCCTCTGTTCACAAGTCTACCTCTCTAACATCTAAGCCACCACTTCCCCAATTGATACATCACAATCGTACATCACAGCATATGAAGATTATGGTTGCCCACAGATGTGATGTAGCACAGGGTGTGATGACATAATGTGCTGGCCTTGTAACATGCGATGTAAAAACAACCATAGCATAACTGTAGACACTGCATCATGCCCAGAGTGTAACTTTAGCACAACCTCGGTACTTCAGGAAAGCATCCTGGTGATGTTACTGCATGTATGACAACATTACGAGCTCCACAGAAATGCAAGGGATTGCCAAACATATGGCAAAGATCACGACGGACAAGAAGATATTCTCAAACATCTTGAAAATTCAGCCACAGTTAAAACAAGAACATGACACAATGATGATGACTATCCCGATTCATCACAGACACCCTCCTGGACCTTCTAAGGTTTTCCAAGGCAAGGAAAAGGTTTCAAACCATGAGCTTCCAAGATGAATATCTGTGAAAGTGAGGAGGGGGCTTCAACCAGTGTGTGTCACTTAAGGGCCTATCACACTGGGCTGCGACAACATGCGAACGGCATTCCCGAGGGAGGCCCCGGAATGCCCCGGCACATCCACGGGGATTCCCATGCCCGTCATCCATTCATTCAGTCATTCATGTGTTCATTCATGGCGCACGAATGTCGCTTGAGACTTCCGTAAATGTCGCCCGGCATCCAGCGAAGGCCACCCGGCATTTGCTCGACATCCAGGCGCATTTTTGGCCCGAATATTGCTGAGTGGTTCCACACATGATGAGCGAATGCCGCGTGCATGTTGAGTGTCATGCATGAGCCATCCGCTATTGTGTCGCTCCCCCACATCAGTGTGAGTGCAAGTGCGACCTGGCCACTATTCACCTATTTCCTTGCAATTTCGTGTCTCCATCAGGTCGCCACCATTCGCAGCCCAGTGTGATAGGCCCTTTAGGGATGGGAATCGAGACCCAGTTATACTTGAGAATCTATATTTAAATTTTTCAATCCATTGGAATCATATGCAGCAGATCAGTTCCGTTTTTCTGACAGTTCCGTGTTGCAAGCTCGTGTGTCATAATTTCAGATGTAATGTCATGACATCAAACTCTGCATATAGCAACCAGGAAAACAGTTGCATTGACGCTGAAAACCTCTGGAGGCCTTCATTTTCCACACAGAAAATTGATCAGGAATTGGTAAGGCAATCAAAAAAGAGGCAGAATCGATAATGGTATCGATTGCTAAAATCGTATCAATTCCCATCCCTGGTGTCGCTGCTGTCATACCTCACTGTGTTAGAGTGTGCTGACAAAGGGTAAAAATATTAGGTGTAATTTCTTTTACAATCATTCCATCTTGATATAAATTATTAATATTTACTCTCCTTAACACAGCATCATATATTCAAACATTTTTTTCACACATCTATGATATGGAAGTTGTAGAGTTTTTTCTATCTATTTAGGAGAAAAATCATTTAAATACAAAGAAGTGCGGATAAAAAGAGAGAGAAGATTTGTTTTTTAACTATCTCTGCTTCAGATACCAATTTCATGGCACACCAACACCGGCAGGAAGGTCCGGCTCTAACAGAGTTGTCAGGGTGAAATAAACACATGAAAGCAATCTCCAGATTGTTTGTTCAAAACGTCACATTTGCTCTGGGTAGTAATCAAAACTTGAGGGTTGATAGGTCTCCTGTTATCCATCCGTCCAACATTACAACTGCAGCTGTCGCTGCCACCTATCATTCCCAAACGCTGCATGTGACAGCTCAGGTATGAGCAGTTATTTTGCTTCAGGCAACACAATTCTGACAAAGCTTACTTGTTGGCTGTTGCCATGTATCAGGCTGACTAAGCTGTTCGGTGCAGAAGTGAAATAGGGATTGCGATTGTTCAGAAGCAGCATAAGATGCTGACCGTTTCCACGCATGTTGTGTTCAACACCAGAATCACCGTGATTACAAAAGCAGTGTATTTCTAGATTTGTGCTACAGCACAGTCAGAGATGTGCAATGACTTTTTAGACCTCCGTGAAACAGCAAACGGTCCAGTTAATATGACATGTACAGTATCTGCAAAAATCACACATACATTACAAAATTGCTGTTAACTAAACCAAGTGCAGAAATTTTTAAATCGAGTAAATCACTGTGTATGTGTTGGGCCTGCAGCCAGGACTACCACCCTGGTCGGTGAACAAATCTTGTTTACAGTCACAGGAATTGGAGTGTCTGGGTTTGCGACTGTCCTGGATCAAGACTAAGATCCAGGATTTCAATGACTTCCTGGACTGGACCATCAGATGTGTATCTGTATGCAGCGAATGTACTGAACTTGTAGAGACATTCACTTGTCTCAGCAGTGACATTCATGTCTCTGGGTCCTCGGCTTTTGATACCAAGAGATTCTTGGGAAGAGCTTATGGAGACATGATGTCACTGGAGAGAGGTGTTTGGCAATGCCAGTATCTTAGCAGTAGAATGAAGGTCCAAGTCTTTAGAGTCCTGGTGCTTTGTGTGTTACTGCATGGTTGTGAAACTTGGACATTAACCAGTGACCTAAGGCGACAACAGGAAGTCTTTGGTACTAGGTTTCTTGGGTACCACTGAAATAACCTTGCGGCAAATGAAAAGTTACTTCCATTGTGATGGAGCATCAGCTACAACATTTTGGACATGTTGCATGTTTCTTTGGGCACAATCCAGCAAGCAGGTGCCTCAGTGTTTAGGATCCCAGTGGCTGGAGCAGGCCATGGGCGTGCCCCTGTTTCACCTGGCTGGTTACTATCAAGACGTGAGGATGGTATAAGCATGACCAGCAGAGCAGACTGTGACTGTACTGGACAGCTTCTAGGTGTGAATGTGATCAATGTATGCCTGAGATTTCTAATCCAATAAAGATTTTTGACAAAAAAAAAGGAAACTTCAAAAGGGGAATGTAAGCAACATGAGACCAGCGCTCAGAACACTCTCTCTTATCTATTGATCATCTTTGTGCTATTTTAATGCCATGCAGTCAGGGCAGGATACTGAAAAGTATAGGAAAATTTTAGAGTTTGTAGTCATGTAACATTATGCCTATTGATTTCAGAGGGGAAAAGAACCTTGTGGTTTGGGTTTGCTTTATATTAGCAGTGCTGTGCTTGCTGTGCAATGCAGTAAAGTGTCAAGTGCATCAAGCCTTCTCACAAACTAAATAATAAGTAAACAAGAAATGATGCAAATGCATGAAGCACCTTTATAGGTTTTACTCAAAAACTAAAATCCAATAGGTCTCATTGATGCACAATTTGCAAAAATAAAATACATCCTGTGCATCTTAAAAGCAGTTAAAGGCATTGGGGTGGTGATGCACATAATACATGTGTATTTTTGACTACAGTGTCATTGATGACATCACTGAAACATCATGAAGTCACGTCACTTATATCACATAATGACAAGTGATGAGATGATCGATATGCTCTTTATATTGTCTCTCCAGCAGTACTGTTTGTGGAAGTTGTCCTATCTATATCCTATGTATATCCTACAATATTTTTGACAACCTTGACCTTTGACCAATCTTTTCCAAAGGTTAGTTGTCTGGAGACACTAACCCAATGAATATTTCTACCTAATTTGATGTTAGTTATTGATGCAACAGTTATTTTGTACAAAGACAGATATACATGAGCGGTTACAATATCCTGCTTTACCGCCGGCACACAGGATAACTTGACCCAAATTATAGACATAAAACAAGGAAAGTATAAGTATGTATTATTTTCAAATCTCGCAATGTGGTGCAATACAGTCAGGTCAGGTCTGGGAGCTTGTGCAGTGCGGCATCTTGCCAAATCCACCACACTACTGAACCGTCTTAGATCCTGGATGGCAACCACCCAGGTAGAAAACTGCTACATCCCCACCTCTCAAAAGTAACCATCTATCTGCCACAGCCAGGTAAAACATGGGCGTCCCTTTGGCCTTCTCCAACCACTGGGATCCTAAACACCGAGGCACCTCCATGGTGGGTCATGCCCAGAGAAATGAGCCACATGGACAAGATGCAAGACAGAGATATTCACAATATAGACATCCATAATTACTGACCTTGACACTGACAAAATTAGCTGTCTACCACAGTGTAATAGTGTTAAGAACAAATCATGGATGTGAATTCAAAATGCACATTTTCAGCTTTAATTTGAGGGTAGATCCACTCATGTTGTAAAGTGGAAATGGAGCCATTGAATCCTGAATCTGAACATTGGGGTCTGATTAGCTTAGAGCTCCTACGTCATTATTGCAACTGAGTTGTTACACATGTAGGCATTGGAAGAAGAAAAGGTTACTTTAGGCGTTGACAAAGCAAGATTCCATCGACAAGTACAACACAATTTAATACAAAAAAAACTCAAATGCTTACAGCTTTTGCTGGAGCTTTTGTTGGGCAACCATGTTTTCAATTACAGAGGATACTGGCAGGATATGAGCCCCTAATTAAGACTTGGGACACCAAGTCTTAATACCAATTCTTACCTGTAATTAGTAGTAGAAAAGGTAGCTGAGTGGATAAGGAGCCAATATGTAGACCTGGGTTCGAATCCCGCTCATGCAACGTGTCTCTGTCCTTGGACAAGACACTTAATCTACATTGTCCCAGTCCACCCAGCTGTAAATGGGTACCGGCCTTGGCTGGGGAAGTAACCTGCATCAGACTGACGTCCCCTCCAGGGGGAGTAGTAGACTCTCATCTGCTTCACGCTATGGAATCCAGAGACAAGCACCGGCGCCAACGGGCCTCAGGGCCTATAAAGGACGTACTTCTTCTTCTTACCTGTAATTGGAAAATATTTCCCATATTCATGCCTGGAAGAATCTTGTAATATGATTTCAGACACCCCTAAAGTGGAGAACATCATTTCTTACATTAGTGGAACCTTTTGTTGGCCTGCCTCACTCCCATTATTGCAATGGCTCACTTAAGTCTATGGTACATATGGTCCATTGGCGCAAGCCAAAGGATACTGCAGTAGGTTAATGTAAGTACCTATCTAACTTCTTTAATACACTCTATTTTCTTACCTTAAGAGGTTCTGAATTAAATTGTGTCAAGTGTCTACAGATAAATGCGAATGCTAGCTGGTTTCTAACTTTTGCCTGAAGTTACAGTTTAACTAACTAATGTTAGCTAGCTAATGATAACATTTACATTACCAAACATTAGCGAACAAATATTAGTTAAGGAGGACCCCCAACTGACATTGTATAATTTGCACTCTGTATGCAATAAGTGTGTCACTATTTCACAGTGCCCTCTAACGGTCAGAATTGAAAGGCATGTGTGTCACCAGTCTGTTCTGTGGAGGAGGTCTCACCGAGTGGGGGGGTATCAGATATCAGATTTATTCATGTACACTGATCTAAACTTTAAAAATTACCTGTATACGCATGCACACTCATACCTGGCAAGCAAGGCGTGAATAAAACATAACATCTGTGAGTATTTGGGCTGTGCACCGTGGGGAATATGATGGATCGCCACAGTCATAATGCATGATAAGAAATGTGATGGATGGCGATAGTGACACCAACGACACAACCATCTTTTGGTTTTTGCCTGACAATGGCAAAAAAAAAGCACAATGATAAATGATTTTATTTTATGAAACTTGACGAGGCCATGCAGCTGAAATGTTGCACAGAAAAAAATAAGGTAACTTATAGCCATTCTGAGGTGTGTACATGCATATGAAGGAGCAAACACCACAATGCATCCTCTGATAGAAAAATAAAATCCATTTCTGCTTTGCCATTAGTAGATATTTTTGTTGGGCATTGAAAAAAAACGGTTATAACCTGCAAAAAACTGCAACGAGGCCACTTCTGCATTATTTAATCAGAGGCTTGTCCTGCTCTCAGGCTCATGAAGCATATTCATGGGAAAGAGAGCAAAATCCAGCAAAATAACAACAGCGTTATGCATCTTGCATTCGGTTATAGCGTCGCTGTCTTGAAGCACAGTGTCTTCCGTTTCGGGCAGTGTTCGGTTAACAGGATGTCTTGCACAATGCACATGGCAGCGTTTGCTCCAGGCCCAAACTGACAGATACTAAACAATAAACCTCCAGGGGGAAAAAAAGGAAAATGAACAAAATAAGTTCTTCCATGTTTGACACTTACTCTTCACACTCCTCTCTCCATCTGTTCAACCGAAACCAACTCCCACACTCCCTTCTCCTTCCATCCACATTACCTCCAGCCAACAAGCACCCCCTAAAACAAGCCGTAAAAGTAAATGTCACCACGTGTCTAAACATGCACACTTGCACAGCCACGTATATGCTTACACATCACTACCACCTCTGCTGCATGATTTATTCATAAGGGCTGATTAGGCTGCAAGTCCAATATAAAGCCATTGCATTATTGTGTGGGTAAATTGCTCTTAGTTGGAGCCGCTTGCTAGATTTACAGCGCCTTAATGGGAGGAAAATGGAGCAGTGATGGCCGGTTTAATTAAGGAAGAAAAAAGAGCTGAAGAGCGGGTTTCACCAGACTGATGTGTACATACAGGGACAGAGCACCAAGGTGACTGATGAGACGTGTACAAACATGTGTTTACATAAGCCTGCCTTTACTTATTCAGGGACTAGGACAAATAAAGGCCTTTATCACATTCATGAAATGCCATTGATTCCCACTCGGGAAGTTCTAGAATGATCACAGTTCACTGCTGAGCTGCTCCTTGATGAACTGGACCAAAGACTTATGGCCCTATCTTGAAGATTTATGGCACATGGTGTGAAAAGCAAAATGCAAATCCATTTGAGGCGTGGCCAAGCACACATTGCTATCTAGAGGGTATGTATTGTGATCACAAACCTGAGTGCTGCGGGTAAAAGGGCTGGATTAATGCTCCACATTATGCAAGCGCATGTTGTGCGCCTATCATAACATCAACCACTCAGTGTCTTCTGTCATCCCCGTTAACCAGGAATGTGCAAGACGCACAGCGCTGTGGAATTGAACAGAGGCAAGGGAAAGGATTGGAGAGGATTTCTGATGAGTAAATGGACCTGCGCAGACCAAACGAGCACAGAATCAGCTGGCAAAAAAGACATAAGAGACATAATGCTCATGTTGCCATCACATTGAATAATAACCTATGTGACTGTTGCATCATTTAACAACTGTTACTCTGCTGGGTGAAGAGTGTCCACTGACCACCCTGCATGAGGCATGCACATAAGGTGCAGCTATTTCAGCTGGATTTTGAGATGGCCCTCACCCAGGCATATGGACCCATTGCAGGCAGTCCTTTTTCAGGTAGGTTTAGAGCTGTTCATCTGTCGTTAACAGCTGTGCACTGTGGCCTAATTGAGTGATCTTTCTTTGTCTGTTATAAGGTTGGAGTGTGTAATTAGTGTTAGAATTTTTGTGTACAAATCCGTTTCATGTTCCTTTCATGCATTATTGCACTAGTGTATGTGTGTTAAACCCACTTATGTGAGGTGCATCTGAGTGCTGCACTCTTAAAATAACAAAGTCACTGAGCTATACTTTAGACCTGCTTTTAGTTGGCCCAAAAACCTGAAGAGGGTGTAAAAAATGCACTGTACCCCAACTGTAAAAAGATTTACCTGGTTCAAAACTGCATGAGGGTGGAGACTGCTGTGGTTCAAAGGTGTCATCCCCTTTGGGATGCAGCAAAACCTCTCAGTCTGATCTCTGATCTGTACTGAATGGAAAGGTTTAGAGTGAGGCTTCTCTTGAATTTAATCTAAATGTACATCATACAGATGGAAAAGGATTACCATTTCAAACTACTTTATTGCGGTGTTGCAATACTTTTAGATGAAGTTTGATTATCGTTTTTCATGAGTGTTAGATTAAACCATACTCATAAGGTATGAATATCACGGTATGCTTTTTTGGTATCCAGGGTATCAGGGCATGCATTTTTAATGTTTAAAATGAAAATAAAATAAAGTAAATACAAGTTGTTTCTCTGTTACATAGTTTAAAAAGAAAGAAAATTTAAAAAAAACTAAATTCAAGATAACAAGAAGAAGCTCACAAGCAAACTAAAAATCTTAAATAGTTAGTTAGTTAGCGACACCCAGAAGTTACATACGAAGTCTGAAATGTCACGTAACAGGACATGAGAACAGGCAAACAACAGCCAATATTCCAGGTATTGTGACTTTTCTTAATTTTAAAATATGTTTGCCAGCACTCTTGAGCATTTTGGAAAATCCTAATAAGTATGAAAACAGTAAAGTTGAGAAAACAGCAAAAAACACGCCACCAGTTTCAAGATGTTTTGCTTTTTTTTTTGCTTCAATAATACCTCTGGGTCCTTCCATTGCTTCTGGAAATGTCAGGATATCGAACTTTGACTTCAAAAAGTCGACCAAAGTTCAAAGTTGCTAGGTTTTGGCTGAATAAGTGAATCAGTTCTTGGAACTTGCTCGGTCCTGCTGCTTCAATATCTATGAAACCTTACAGGTTTTCTTATCGAATGGTATGTCATAAGATAAGGTAAAACCTAATAAGACTAAAAATGGTCTTAACTCAATTTTCAAAAAAAAAAAAAAAAAAATCAATTTACAAGCTTTTTCCTAAACACTCAAGCACTGCTCACACTGTTTAATAAAGCATGATACTATTCAATCAGTGTCACAAAACACCAATATAAACTGCTGATGATTAGTATTGCTTGTCTGTATTCTTGAATGGACCCCAAGAATCAGGTGCACAAAAACTTCACAGTGTAGCAGGATGTAATTTTACAGACTTTTTTATTTGGAGTGCACCATGCATATGAAAACCTAATAATGAAACTGGAGAAAAAGCAAACAGCAAAGAATCCAAGTAACAAAACCGGTTCTATTTTTCCATTTTGGTATTTATGATTT
The DNA here is from genome assembly GCA_900302635.1 of Chatrabus melanurus. Lineage (NCBI taxonomy): Eukaryota > Metazoa > Chordata > Actinopteri > Batrachoidiformes > Batrachoididae > Chatrabus > Chatrabus melanurus. The sequence continues at coordinate 9,723 of OMMV01027742.1, forward strand.
ACTGTATTTTGTTTCGATTTTTAAACACAAAAATAACTTACACACATTCCACAAATGACCATCTCAATATCCAGTTCAGGGTCTAATAACTAATAAAAAAATAAATAAAAAAACAGACACCTGAACTGAATTGTCGCAGCCTTTACCTCCAGGAGGCTCCCCAGTAAATCCTGTTTTTCATAGCGTGCTCACTGGAGCAGCTTGTCATGGGGCGAAATGGTTAGCATTATCTGTCTCTGTCATTTATGAGATTCAAGAACATGTTGACTACATAAAAGTGGAATTGCCAATAATGTCTTTCAAAAGAGCAGGATTTGTTAGTTTTTATTCATAAACTTCACTTTCTAAGCAGATACTCAGGCTAATGTACCTCTGATGGTGGTAGTCCTATATAGGCCCTGAGGCCCATTGTTGGAGGTATTTATCCCTGGATTCCATAGCGTCAAGTGAATGAGAGTCTAGGACTCCCAGTGGACGGGACGCCAGTCCATCACAGGTTACGTCCCCAGCCAATGAAGGCATTTACAGCTGGGTTGACTGGGACAAAGCAAATGAAGTGTCTTGTCCAAGGACACAGACAGGTAGCATGATCAGGAATCAAACCCAGGTCTACATATTAGTAGCCTAACTCCTATCCCACTGAGCTCACTACTCTGCTCTAGCAGAGCAGTAGTTAAATGGCAAAAAGACAAAAAGCAACTCTAACACATGCTTTAGGGTGTCATTGTAAGGTGAGAGCAATTCAAACGTATCCATGCTCCACAGATGACATTCAGTTATAGTTACACGCTTAATGATGCATAAGCGAAATGAAGCATTTAAGACTGTGGTTATGTCCACCTTGTCTTATTATATCCACATGCCGTCGTGCATCCAGGGGTATTGTTTTTGTCCTGTGTGTGTGTGTGTGTGTGTGTGTGTGTGTGTGTGTGTGTGTGTGTGTGTGTGTGAAGAAACTAACTTGAAGAGTTTTAATCTGATTTGGACCCAACATGGTGGAATGATTGAGGGATTTGATTTTGAGAAATCAGTTAAAAGTTAAGGTCACAGTCTAAGATGAAAATTTGGGCCCAATGCTTCTATATAGGGGATATTTAGAATGGCTGGTCTGAGGAATTGGTTAAAGAGACAACCTATGGTTACTTTTAACCAGTAATATGAAGTCATATAACTGTTTATCTCAAACAGTTTGGAGCCAGTGTGGATAAGGCATGGTGGAATGGTTTGTGTGTTAGCTGAGGATGAAGTGGTTTAAATTTAGACAGAATTGATTCAAGGCCACACAGATCCATATATTATCATGTCATTGAATCACAATGAATTAATTTGCATAACTCTGTGTCAAATATGGAAGGTGCAGTGTTAAACACGGTGAATGACCCATCTTGTTTTCCAAATGTTGTAATGACAATTGTGTTTCCTGTGTAGTATGAGCACAATGTGAAATCTTGTTCCCATGACTTAATATTGTCAAGGCAACACAATTATTGTGTGCGACTGTGTCATCAGGACTCAGTGATGGTCACTGCCTTCATTTAACTGAGCAGGCAGCTTTTTGCTCACACCTTAGTTAACCCACAGTAAAGCTGTTTGTTTTATGTGCTTTTTGCCCCCGGGTGCTCAAACATCTCCTCATGCAGCTTTAAAAACTGAAAATCTCTTTCAAAGTCCACCCTGGGTGATGATACACAATCTGTAGTGACACACAGCATTTAAGACAGAATGCGATTGTTACACTCATCAATCAATCATTTAATAATTATGAAATATCACGTGTGTCTGGAATGCAGTGATCATCTATGTGTGCAGTGTGTGTACGTATGTGCACACATAGATGATCATGTGTCTGTTTTAACCCTGCCATTATATTATCCCCGACAGACTTACTACTTTGCTTTTATTTTCCAGGAGGTTTCTGGAGCTGTCCTGCTTCGAGTTTTTGGTGAAAAGCAGAGGTTTGAGGCACCCTGAAGAGCTGCTCAGTGGCTCTCTGCTGCCTCGAAAAACAAGACAGCGAGGCTGAGATATGGCACGCCAGAAGGACTGGTTTTGAAAGTCCTAGTATATGCAACTAGGTGGTCCATTGTGCTTTCTACAACCATTGACTGGATTGGTTAGTCCAGATGACAGGATCCCTTGGAATATTCATTTCATCTGACGTCACACTGCTCCAGTTGCTACGTCTTAAACATTAGCAAAATACTACAGCCTCCCTCTTCCAAGGGAGTGGGGGGAAGGGGGCAAGTTTGCCAACAGAATTTCCACATAGTTCGTACCCAGAGTGGTTATAGACTCTGCGCTAGGCACAAAGGGGTTTACAATGATTGTACGACATAATTATGCCACAGTTACACCGCTACATGCGGGCTCACTTCAGAGTGTAATGTGTGGACTTCTTTCATCCTTGTATGCAAAGGTGATGGATTAAACAAACAGGTGAGTTATTATACAAATAATGAATGTTTGTGAGTGCAATGGTAAGAATATTTTCATGAGGTGAAAGATGGAATGTGTTCCATTCAACGAGTCAAATGGAACATAATCCATCTTTCACCGAATGAAAATATTGTTCCCATTGCACGAATTAAAGCATTCATTATTTGTTTTATAGGACACCTAAATAGATTCGCGTCATTTGATATTTTACTTAAAATTAGACGTGTTTCTGCTCAAAACAGGAAGCCTCGGGCAGCGGGACACAGATGGTGCTCTATCCGCACAGCAGTTCGTTGTGGCCGGCAGGCAACCCGTCTACACACCGCTGAGGTCCGCGAGAACTGCAGCGGAGTGAAGCGAACAATCGCGGGAGGAACCTGTCCAAATCTTTGTCTGACCGCACGTCTACGACCGCTAAAGATGTCCCCCGCAAACACTGCGTGAGCTTCTAATCGGACACATTTTTATGAACTGGTGGCGGATAATCCAAAAAATGCATGGTATGTTACATCATTGTGCAATAGTCTGAAACGGATAGTCCCAAAATGCACGGTGCGCCGATGTCATTGTGCAATGGGGCAAATAATTAATGTCATGTGACGTACAATCCACCAATCAAATGACAAGGATTTATTTAGGTGTCATATAAACATATATATAGTATAATATATCAATCGTCAGTTTGGCAATAGAATTTCGATTTAGTTCGCACCCGGACTGGTCATAGACTCCACACTCTGCACTAAGGAGTTTACACTGGTTTTAGGGTGGAGTTATGGCACGTTTACGGTGTTACACAGGAACGGGAACTCACTTTGGAGTGCAATGCATGGACTTTGTGGACTCTGTATACAGAGGTGATGGATTAAAAAAAATAAGGTGAGTTATTTATATGGATTTAATACACACATGGGGTATTGTTGCATGGGGGCTCACTTCAGAGCTGTATTACTTGTGTGTACAGTATATTTCTCATCACGCACAACCCAGCATCACCAAAATGCCCCAAGGACCTAGTGAGGACCAGGGGAATCCGACACCATATATATATAATAACAAAGTATTATGCCTTATAATACAATAATACTGTTAATTAAAAGTTTCATTGTTTCAACTAAAACTGTGGCTTCATTGACATTTACTGGGAAACAGTTGGCATTGGAACAGCATTAAAACTGATAGCCCACACATCTGAGTCACAGCTCCCACACAGTTTCTGTCTCTGGATTCAAGAATCATTAGGAAAGGTTTCTTTACTGTTGAGAGACAGGGCCATTTTTGACATTTCGACTCACATCTCCAGTGATATAAATAATCCCGAAAGAAAAATGAGACATACCTTTGCTCATATCAAATGGTAAGGTTGGCATGACTCATCTGGATCTGGTGTGCACAAAAACGTGTTTCTATATCTGTCATTCCAATAAACCTAATGTGATGTTTTAAAGCTGATGATGGGCTGGACAGGGTTCTGGGATTTTTTAAAATTTTTATGTTGTAATAGTTTAAAATCACTGCTTGTCATAAAAAAATTAAGATTTTAATTGAAATCTATGAAAAATTATTGCATTCTCATCTGTTGCAATGCTTCATCCAAACGAGTGTTATTTTGTTGGGGCTCCAGTTGTGAGTCAGAATTGGTCCTACATCGGAGTAACTCTCCACAGTTGCTGTCATTGTCTCCTAGGAGCTAGATCATTATTCACTGTCTGTGGAGCAGCTGCACGATTTCTGGCTGACATCATCACTGCAGGCTATCACTGCTGCACATCTTAGGGACAGCCTGGTTTAATTCACATATGAAGTTTGATTTGTACCGTACAAACATATGCATATGCTAGTTAAGGCTGCATATAAAATATTTTCCATTAACGATTAATGAGCTGAATATGTACATATACACATATATATATATATATATACTGTATATATTTTTGATTAAGCACAATTATTTTTTTTATTTTTTATTTTTTTTACATTCAAACATTTTTTTCAATGAGGCATTTGTCAGTGTTGCTGGTGCATCCATACGTCTCTGTGCACACCTCATCCCATCAGATTTCAGATGTTAAGCGGAGTAGGTCCTAATTAGTATTTCGCTGAGAGACTGCTTAGGAACATCAGGCGCTGCACACGCTTCTACATGTAGAACTGGAGTTGTGTCAGAAAGGGCACCCAGTGTGAAACTTGTGCCAAATTCTGATGGAGATCGGATTACTAAG
>OMMV01027759.1:5304-15842 GCA_900302635.1 Chatrabus melanurus
TATATTGCATGTTCATTATTTATTGTCTTTTTTATTGATGTGTCTTTTTATTGATGTTTTTCACTTTGCTATCCACTTTGCTGCTGTAGCACTGGAATTTCCTCACTGTGGGAGTAATAAAGGAATATCTTATCTTATACAACCAAAGTAGGAGCTGTGTTCGCATTCTTGGTATTGCTTCAGACCTGTTTCTTGTGGGTGTTGGACTCCACCAGGGCTGCCCCATGTCATATCGGGATAGGACTCCTGTTTGTGATTTTCACTGACAGGATTTCATGATGCAGTCTGGGATTGGAGGGTGTCCAGTTTGGCGACCTCACAATTGCATCTCTGCTTTTTGCAGATGATGTGGTTGTGTTGGCCTCATCGGACAGTGATCTCCGATGCGCACTGGGTAGGTGGTAGATTTGAGGCAGAGTGTGAAATGACTAGGATGAGGATCAGCACTTCCAAATCTGAGACCATGAGCCTCTGTCGGAGAAGGGTGTGTTGTCTCCTCTGGGTCAGGGGAGAGTTACTGCCCCAAGTGCACGAGTTCAGGTATCTTGGGGTGTTGTTCACAAGTTGGGGCAAGATGGAGCATGAGATCAATAGACTGATTGGTGCTGCATCTGAGGTTCTGCCGTTGCTGTACCAGGCCATTGGGGTGAAGAAAGAGCTGAGTCGGAACGCGCGGATTTCGATTACCAGTCAGTCTATACTCCTAGCCTCACCTATGGTCATGAGCTTTGGGTAGTGACCAAAAGAAGATGATCTTGCATACAAGTGGTGGAAATGGAAAAACAGTTGTAGATAACGGGGAGCCAGTAACATTATAGTCTAAGGGGGAAAAAATGGATATGACAACATTTTGTGGCATCTCCAAAAGTGAGTTCAGCACAGTCTTTAAAAAGTTCAGGAGAAAACAGTTTCGATGATACAAAGTTTAAATGTGGTTTTAAAGTACAGTTGTAGTGATGTTCTGGAACAGAGTAATTAAAATAAAGCAGTGGTGATGCTCTATTTTATGTACAACCCCAAATCAGAAAAGGGTGGGATGATATGGAAAATGTAAATGGTATACCAAAAAAACCTGCAGTGATTAGTACCTTCACTTTGACTTCTTTTCATTGCAGACCGTATGAACCCAAGATATTTCATGTTTTGTGTGGTCAACTTCATTTGTTGATATACATCCATTCCTGCTTTTCAGGCCTGCAACATATTCCAAAAAAAAAGTTTAAAAAAAATCAAAACTGGTAATGTGAATAGGTGATTATAATTGTAATTTGGTACAAAAGTATCCACAAAAGGCCGAGTCTTTGAGGAGCAAAGCCAGGCAGAGGATCTCCAGCTTGTCAACAAATGAAAAAAATTATTGAAATGTTTAAAAACAATGTTCCTCAAAGAAAGTCTGGAAGGGATTTGCATATTTCTCCCTCTGCAGTGCATAATGTTAAACGATTCAAGGAATTTGGAGGAATTTCAGTGCGTAAAGGGGAAGGGCACAAGCCTAAGCTGAACACTCGTGATCTCTGATCCCTCAGACGGCACTGCATCAAGAACAGTTATTCATCAATAGCTGATATAACCACATGGGCAAGGGATTCCTTGGGGAAACCTTTGTCAAGCACTACAATTCACAAATGCCACTTAAAACTTTACTGTGCAAAAAAGAAGCTTTCTGTTAAGTGTCCAGAAATGGCGTTTACTTATCTGGCACATGGGTTGGTCCATGTGTATTGTGGTCAGACAAATCGGTATTCCAGATCTTTTTTTTGAAGAAATGGACGCATGTTTTCCGTACTAAAGATGAAAAGGACCATCCCGACTGTTATCAGCAACAACTCCACAAGCAAGGGTCTGTCATGGTGTGGGATTGTCATTGCCCTTGGTAATTGACACTTTTGTGATGGAAGCATTAATGGGAAAAAAAAGTACTTTGAGATTGTACAGCAACATATGCTGCCTTCAAGAAGACCCCTTTTCCAGGGAAAGCATTTTCTACAAGATGATGCAAAACCACATTCTGCACACATTACAAATGCATGGCTGCGGAAGAAGTGGATACGGATATTGGACTGGCCTGCATGCGGTCCTGACTTTACCCTAATAGATAGTGTGTGGAGATTTTTGAAACGAAAAATGCAACGATAACTCCGTACTGTTGCACACCAGGTTGTTATCTAGAACATGAGAAAGGAGTGTCATATGACCGAGTGCGCACCTGGCGTAGGACAACTTGAAATATTGAAGCAAATTTGGGGCCCTCTTTTGCAATCTTGACATGAAAAAGTAGTTCATTTGCTGTATTTGGTTGCCGTGCCTCGCGCTGGCCAATGGGAGCGTGCTACGGCTGTGCGATATGAAAATGTATATCATATAACGCACAAATATATTTATTGAGCACAGAATAGATTGAGTATGCTCAGAGAGATGCCTGCATGGAATGTTTTGGCCGTATGCACTGAGCAGATTATTTAATTGGCCTACTTAACTTGTGCGCATATATATAGTTCAAAGGTCAGAGTAATTTTTCATACTTTAACATTTGCCCAAAGGTTCTAAATAAAATGAGAAAAATAAGCAAATATGAGTGAATGCATTTTATTTTTGAGTATATAATTTAAATTGTAATAAAAAAATGGGTCTTTCCATTTGGATATTATATATAAACTATTAATTCATTGAATATACAGAAAATATACTATATCATGATACATATTGTTATTGGGATATGAGATTTTGGTCATATATCCCAGCCCTAGAGCATGTCATCGAACCCCTTCATTGCGGAAAATTACCTGTTGACTTCTAGCTTAGGCTAGAAAAATTGTTTGAGTCTTTAGATAGCACGTAGTTGTACAGCTTAAGACGTGTTTGCAGGAAGAATGGGACAAAATAACACCGAAATCCTTAATCGCTTGGTATCCTCAATGCCAAAACGTCTTAAGTGTTGTGAAGGAATGGCAACATTACAAAGTGGTAAATGCTTTAGCTCCCAACTTTATTTGGAATGTGTTGCAGGCCTGAAATGCAGGAATGGATGCATATTAACAAATGAAATGAAGTTGACCACACAAAACATGAAATATCTTTGGTTCATACTGTCTGCAATGAAATGGAAGTCAGTCAATGTAAGGGTCACTGCATGTTTTTTCATTTTCCATTTTGTCCCAACATATTCCGAGCTGGCGTTGTAACATACTTGTAAAAAATTTAAAAAGTCATAAGTTGCAGGTAGGAATATTTTTCAAAGAACTTCTAAACATTACTTGCTTGCTTTCTGTAGATGTTTTGATGATTCATTGTTCATCATGCCTTTTTGTGATTATATTTAAAAGTGACTTTTATTGATAAATTGTAAATGCCCTCATGACAAATTGCTGCCAAGTTATATCTGTTAGTGTAGCTGCCTGATGAGCCCTGATCCTGTTAGACGGCACTCAGCTGAGCTAGCGTTGCCATCACACACTGACAGATCGAACTATTGGAGATGACCTTTCAGAACTTTTACTCAGCCGTCTGTGTGAACTATTCAGCAGCTGTCAGTAATCTACAATCAGCTTGTTCTGAAACAACAGATTACTTTGTGATGACAAAAACCATTTATGCAGATGACTGATCACTCTGCTGCTATTTCAAAATGACACAGACTGTGCATTTCAGCGTACCATCTTTTCAGCTATCAAAAGTGTCAAGAGTGGTGGTACTTCTCACTGAACCCAGCTTTTGCTGAGCATGAGCATCTCGGCTCACTGTGGACTGGCGTGCAGTTCTTGTGATTTGAAAATCAGGTCAGTTCTCGGAGCATGTTCAGACACCACACGTTGCTACATCCACTACATTTTGGAACCGTCCTGGATAGCAACCACCCAGGTAGACATTTGGTCCGTCCCAACTTCTCGAAAGTAGCCTTCTGTCTGCCACAGTCAGGTGAAACATGAGTGTCGCCTTGGGCTTTTCCAGTTGCTGGGTTCCTCAACATTGAAGCACGACATATGGCCAAAATTTTGTAGGTGGCGTTCTCTCACTACACACATAATATGCCTCATCTATCTCTCCTTAAGTAACTGTTTGACGCAGTCATTCCAGTGGTAGAGACGGAGTACCAAAGATATCCATTTGTCGCCTTCAGTCAGTGGTTAGCATTGAAGTCCTACAACTATACAGTAAGACGGGAAGAACCAGCACCCTAAAAACTTGGACGTTTGTTCTCCTGTGTAGTTATAGGCATCATCAAATACCTCTGTCCATCTGTCCAGGGACCTCTGACTCCATAAGCCCTTCCCAGGTGTCGTTTGACCTCAAAGGCCGAGTACCCAGAGACATGAATGTCACTGCCGAGTGAATCTCTCTCTACAAATTTGACAATTTCATGGCAAACGGGTACAGTAGGGGACATGGGACCATTCTCTTTGCACAGCCCCCTCCCCACCTTCTGGAACTAAACTAAACCAACTTTTTTTTATTTTTTTTTAGGTTCCTTGTTTCAGGTGAGGTCTGAGAAAATGCACTGCTGCTATGCATCACTACATCCACCACACTACAGAACCACCTTGGGCCCTGGATAGCACACACCCAGGCAGACACGGTTGTTTTTAGACAACCCCAAAACACAAGTAGGATGTTCCCGATAATGAACACTGGCCTCCAACGAGATATTAAAGATGTTCCTCAAAATGGCTGCCAAAATATGTTCTGTTATTATTAACCCTATTGCTTGATTATATGATGGATTTCAGGGGCATTTTTGGGCACTGAGCAGACAGCTATCTGCGAGACTTCAGCTGTGTCCTCAAGGAAGCCACATCAATTCTGTGGTTGGTGGTCTGACCACAGATTTGAAAATCACACTCTTTAAAATCAAAACTTAAATTTTAAAATGATTAATTGTTCAAACATGGTTTTTCACCACAAGCTTTGTGCAAGAAAAGATGAGCCTCTGTACTGTCTTGGGTTTTGGGCCTGCCCTGTCACAGGTTATATTTCCTCCTGTCCTAAAAACTCTTTCAGGGCATAGCTAGTTACAAGGATGCATGTATACTGTAGTTTAGCCATGTTTATGTGGAGCTGAATGGTCTGCGAGTAATTGGAATGGTAATAATAGAATCTGAACAGAAACGCCTCATGTAACTGTCAGTCACAATGAAACTGCTGCATCAAAATTTCTAGCAGAATGAAAGTCATGGTGAGATAGAAAAATATTGGGACCTATTATTCATGTAAACAATGTGATTACCTTAATTTGTTTTTCAGAAATAATTTGTTTAAAATTGTGCCCTTGTGCACGCTTATTTGATTAAAGATAACTATATTCTGTACATCTGCCCACTTTCTACTGTACAGTATAAATGTGAGTAGCATTGTTAAAATAATCTATGCATCCTCTGGTGACACAAACTTTCCATTAAACTGGAGTGCTCTACAAATGATCTGCTGGTGATGTGGAAATTCTTTCTATTCTAGGTCTAGAAACGCTTTGATAATTTTGTCTCACCAGTTCTTGCTTCAGACTCCCTTTCTCCATGTGCTTTGTTAGAGGGTGAGGAAGGGGGAACCCTATTGCCCATTATATGGCATAAATGTTCTGCATTTCTCTTCAGCTATTTGTCTTTAGGAGAAGGAGAAGGTTCATTTCTTTTTATTAAATGAGAGGTTATGCAAAATGTTTACCTTCAAACATGCTTAGGAAAGTGCTGATTTATATGTGTTGTCTATTCTGTTTGCATTGCTTGGATGCATTTGGATTCATTGATCAAAATTATTTCACTAGCTTTTGTTAAATGGCTTAAGCTTGGTGTTGGAATGTATATTGGACGTTTAGTTATTGTAAATATGAAATATCTTGTTCATACTGTCTGCAATGAAATGGAAGTCAAAGTAAATGCAAGGATCACTGTTTTTTTGGGGGGGGGGGTTCTTTTGCATATTCCATAATCGTCCCAACTTTTTCTGATTTGGGGTTGTATTAGTAAGTGGTTTGCTGACCATGATATTATTGTACTTGATTGGCCAAACAACTCACCTGATTTGAACCCCATAGAGAATCTATGGGGTATTGTCAAGAGCAAGATGAGACACCAGACCCAACAATACAGATGAGCTGAAGGCTGCTAACAAAGCAACCTGGGCTTCATAACTCCTCAGCAGTGCCACAGGCTGATCGCCTCCATGCCACGCCTCATTGATGCAGTAATTCATGAGTGCATAAGTGAATATACTTTTCAGACATTCGCCATTACCTGCGAAGTGGTGACAATAAAATTGGAAGAACTAGTAGCATCTTGTGTGCAGACATTGTTTTTCTATTTTCACAATTGCTGCTCGGTCCAGCACCTAGAGTTTAATACTTTGGATGTGCATGCTTTTTGCATCCAAGTGTGTGTGTGTTGGAACCAACACTTTAGTTCTTAAGGAGCCCCCACTCCCAGAGGAAATGGAACTCACTTGGTTTACATGGTTTCAGCTGCGATGGCCTATTGACATGTTAATGCAATGTTAATATATTCTAGAAGATAATCTGGTTTTGATCACTGGGGCCCTTTGGCTCACCCATCCTGTGTGAGGCGAATTTGTTTCCGTCCACTCCATCTCTTTTCACTTTGAGGGTCAGTGGGCACGTGACTTTGCTGGGAGAGGTTGGAGTAGATTAATCCAAACTAGGCTGTATGTTTTAATTGCATGCCAGATAATACTCCTTTCACGACTGTTCTTACATCATCAATCTTGCTTTATTTTGATTTGTTGGGACTGCTGTAATCCCATTTATATTTTGGGTGCTTTGCCACAGATCTATTGAGAAACCATCAGATTTGTGGGTTTTATTTTAGGTTACTGTAGGCCATTAAAAAAAAAAATCATCCGATGACTGTCACGCCCCTCTCTGATTGTTTATTTAGCTACAGTAAATCAGAGACTAGGCCAAGCAGCAGAGAAATGGCTCAGTTGGATGTGAGTGAAGAGAGTTCAGCAGCCCTCCCCTCGTCCCGGGAGCTCCAGTAACAGCATAATGCACACTATGTAGGTCAGAGACGCTGCAGTGCTCCACTTCCCCAGCCTGGTGAAACTGACAGGCTGGAACGCCACTGGCGGTCTGCTGGGACGGAAGGATGAGAGGTTTTTTTTTTTTTTTTTTTGTTTTTTTTTTCTTTCATATGCCCCCAGCCCTCCCCACCTCTGCTCTCTCCTTTTCATCGTTCCCTCCCCCACAATCTCCTTCCCACGATGCCTTGCTCTCCCTCCTGCTCAGCTTGTGCCATTTTTATGCATCTTGTATGCAAGTTTATTTGTCCGTATGATTGTGTTCTTATGTAAAGCAGCAGCATTCGCTCAGATGTGTTGGTATTGTACTCTGGCTGTGTTGACCTGTGTACTGGGTGTCGGTGTGTTCTGACGGTGTTCTCACCCTCTGGTCTTCTCTGTGGCCATGTAATAACGCAGCGTTCACCAATCTCATCACCTCTTCTTTTCTCCCTGCGAGCTCTCACATGAGCAGTGTGCATCACGTAGGCTCGTTTCTAAGAATATCCTGTCACGTGATATGCACAGATCATCATTTCATCCATTTTGTTTTCTTGTTTTTCTAGAGCTGTGGCAAGGAGCTTTTTTTTTTAGTTTTTTTTTTTTTTTTAAACCAACTATTCCCCCTGTTCATTGATTGTTCTGGTTCTCCCCCTCTGTGTCTGCAGGATGCTGTTTTGTAACTTTTTATACAAGAAAAGCTGCACTGGATGCCCAGAATGCACTGCACAACATAAAGACTTTAAGTGGGGTGAGTAAGCACAGTGTGGTCTGTATGTAGGTGCTTAAGTTCCTTCACATCCTTGATGCAGGCTGTGGACTGGCCAATGATGAGCTGTCAGGTCTATGAACACATCTGGCTGGCCTGAGAAATATCTCAGTTCCACTTTGCACTGACACCACACTAAGGACTAGACGGTCCTCAACATGTTGAATTGATCAATTGTCTGACTTAATACATTTTTTTTCCCATATATAGATCGATAGATAGATAGATAGATAGATAGATAGATAGTGAGTGCACAGTAAAACATTAACTTTGTATAAAACAAGATGAGATGCATTGTACCAGGTTTTAGCAAAGCTGCTATTTTCCGCCTGTAGTCCCTGGGCAGGTAGATAAAATAATAAACTAATAACAAAATATAAAAGAACAGGATATAAGAGAAATGCAAGCAATCAAGTAATAAAATCTTACAAACATAACTGTAATCTTATATTATCTCCATATCCCACCCCCATAAACACACAAAGATGAGGTAAAGTATACTTTACCAGGCAGCTTAAGCCCCTATCTCACCGGGTTTGCGACAGAGACGAACGGCCATTTGTCTAATTCTGCACTTGGTGGCAATGCAGTCTGAAAATATTCTGTAAGCAGTCTGAATCAATATCCACATTCCCAAAGTAGTTGCTCGCGTCGCCGTCAGTCGCCCGCAGGTTTTCAACATGTTGAAAACCCTGGTGGCGAACGAGCGACCGCCACTTTTCGCCGACGTGTCCGTACATACGCCCAGGTTTGACTATTTAGTTACCCAGGAGTCCACAGCGGACCTCTTACCGGTCACGCACAGTTCTTTTTAATTAGTCTTAAAAAAAAAAAATACCGTGCCACCCCTTGGCAAGTGGATGGAGAATGTGAAGACACACCAAAAAAGACAAAGGAAAAAGACAAAAACGGTGTCCTGCACGCACAGCGCGTGCACACACAGACACACGCAGCGGGATCAGTTCATCATCCCCGTACACAAATCAATAAATATTCCAATAGTTGCAAGTCAATAATTACTTAATACAATAAATATCTCCATAACATATGTGCAATGACAACACTGCGAGCGCACGCGCGTGAGAGAACGGGAGTCGCGCACACCCACCACACACAGTATTGCTCAGGAGTCGCTCCACAGTGGTCAGCAGAAAGAGCGGTCGCCTGGTTTGCCAAAAACTTCAAATTCATCAGTCATTTAAAAATTCAGTCTCAAAGTTGCCAAACGTTCCTCTCTTGGTGAGATGGGGGCTTTAGGACTTTGAATTGCCACAAAGTAGAACAAATTAGTTTAGCTTGTCTTCATATATCATTGATGTGCATCTACTTATATATAAAAAAAATTTTTTTTTCTCTGAAGTTGGAAGTACAAACTCTAAAAGTTATTAAAGCCTCATGCACACTTTCAGTTTCTTGTAGACTGGTGCATTAGAGGAAAATCCACAAGCAAGGACCTGATGTGAAGGTCTAAGGAACTAAATGTTTCGAATGGCGAGTTCAGTTTGTTGCTAGTAAAGGACAGTGTGCAGGAGTGTCTCTCTTGAAGTTAGAAGTATAATGGAAGGCAATGATGAACTCACCTGATAATGATGCCGGGTGAGAGAGAGTGGTCTCTTAATTCCTCACCTGATTTGTCAACAGAGATTAAGGTCCAGGTATCTGGAGTAAGTACAGGTGGTTGTTTAAACTCGACAACTAAGCTTTTCCTGTGAGTGGTTTTCCTTCCAATTGATTAAATCAGTCCCAAATGACTCTAGTGGTCATTTCAGTCCCTAGTTTATTCTGCTGGAAACAAAGCCATTGTCAATGAGGTTGCACGTAAATATTGAACCAGGTTGACGAGTGTGGCAGGCAGTGTATAGAGGCCTTTTTCTCTTCTCTGGTGGACTGTCAGTCAGATTGACTTTTTAAATAAAATGTTATCGAACAGCTCGTCTATAAAATCCGAATCCCTGATCATTCTGTCAATGAAGTTAACTGTGAGTGTGAGTTTGGCTTGCGTAATGGTTGCAAAGCTTGTTTCTATGTTCCTCTCTCTCCCGTCTGTGCTGCGCTATCCTTGGCTGGTGATGTTAGCCAGTACCCATACTGAGCAGGCCATCTGTCGGGTTCTTTTTACTGTTCGTCAAAAAACAAACCTACTGCTTTCCATAAGTACAAGCTGCATCGACATTTAATGAGACACACTTGTTTTTAATATTGCTTGACAGAAAAATGTGTTAAAAATATACTTATTTGGCTTGTGCTAGTTACTTTGGATAGAAGTGTCCAGTGAGTGCACTGTTGATATCTCGGCTGTATCTGCCACCATGGGAAAAGGATGGGATAAGATTGTTCAGACTTGTCATATGTTGTGGCTGTTGTATGTGATATCTAAGGGGTGAGTCAAATAGGGCTGGGCGATATGGCTGAAAACTATATCACGATATAAGTGTTTTATATCGGTCGATATCGATAATTATTGATATTTTTTATGACCCATTTAAAATAAGGACCAGGAGAAAAAATACATTAAATTAAACATTTTTATTTTACATTTAGCTTTCCTCTGATTATAATCCCCTCCGCTATCAAGGCAGAAAGGAAAGGAAATGTCAACACAACCATGGAAAACACTCAAATAATAAATGTAAATAAAAGTCTAAATCACAATGAACACTCACGTCTATTTGTAAACGTTTATTTTATAACAAATAAATAAAAAAGCGTCTATTTTTTATGACGAATAAAAAAATGATTTTGCCCTGAACAATTTGGAATTTGCGAA
>OMMV01027778.1:0-10298 GCA_900302635.1 Chatrabus melanurus
TTGCCTCAAGTGAAGGAGTTCAAGTATCTCGTGGTCTTGTTCATGAGTGAGGGCAAGATGGAACATGAGATCAACAGACGGAAAGGTCACGGATACAAGCGGCGGAAATGAGGTTCCTCCGTCGGGTGTCTGGGCTTACACTCAGGGACACGGTGAGAAGCTTGACTATCCGGGAAGGACTCTGAGTAGAGCCGCTGCTTCTTCATATCAAAAGGAGTCAGTTGAGGTGGTTCGGGCATCTGGTGAGGATGCCCCCTGGTCGTCTCCCTAGGGAGTTCTTCCAGGCACGTCCAACTGGGAGGAGGCCACAGGGAAGACCCAGGACACACTGGAGGGATTATATTTCCCAGCTCATTTGGGAACGCCTCGGGATCCACCAGGAAGAGTTACAAGTCTTGGCCGAGGATAGGGAAGTGTGGGCTGAGCTGCTTGGTCTGCTGCCACTGCGCTACGGACCCAGATAAGTGGCAGAAAATAAATGAATGAATGAAGAATTTGCATTTTCCATCCCATCCCAACTTTTTCTGATTTGGAGTTGAATTTTACACATAAGGCAGCCTGTTTCTGAATGAGAGAGAGAGAAAGCGAGAGAGAGAGAGATCTTAGACCTTCTAAGTTTATTCTGTCCAACCTCCCGCTCTGCCTTTTTTTTTTCCCTACAGTGGCCATAATTCACCATCATATCAATATTACACCATTGCAGGTGACTGGCAATGATATGTGCAGGTAAACAGAGTGTTTTCACATTGTGAAGCCGCTTATATAAGGCATGTCTGACTGTTGCACTCTTTGTACAATGCTGGACTTTAGACAAAGTTTTTGGGGCTCTAATGTGCAAACACTTTCTGGTCCAAAAAGAACGTGCCAGCTCTGCGCCAGACCACACCTCATTTTTAGACCAACATGCCCACATGAGCGCAAGTGGCATTGTTTATTTAGAGGACATGGGCCCAGGGTGTAAAACTGACAACTGACACCTGCGTTGAGCTTTGTGTTGCTTTGTGCCGGGTGTACGATAGGACAGTATCAAAGACACTGATTGTAAATATAAACTGTAGATGGTTGTGATTTGTTCAGGATTAACCAAAACATAAGAAAAAGATGCATAAATATTCCTTTTTCTTCAGTTTTGTCAACAATGCCAGAGTCCGCATCTGAATTTTAGAGTTTTAGAAAGAGCCTTAAAAATGATCAAGGGCCCTTCCACCCACTACAAAGCAATGCACAGCGCAACGCATGTGTGCTTCCAAACAACACCTATGGTTTATTTCATGTTATGCCCAAAACACACTTATGGCGGTTTTGGGAAAAACTGACATTGCGATATGTTGTTACTGCGATATGAAAGCATACAACAATTTTCACAAGGTGACCGCTTTCAGTGCGGAAGGTTCCCGGTTCGAATCCCACCCCTGTCCATTCTCCATGTAATGTGGAGTTACGTCAGGAAAGGCATCCGGCGTAAAATTTGTGCCGGATCTGCTGTGGCGACCCAGAGTTGAAATTGGGAGAAGCCGAAAGTAGATTATTATTTTAACTTGAATAGCTCTGTTTGGAAAGAATGAATCATTCTAGAATGATTAGGGTGATTATATAGGGGAATACATCGACATAGAAATTTAAATTTTTTTTTTTTTTTTTTTTTTTTTTTAAAGCTGAATAATGACTTTTTACTCTGCAAGGCACTCTCGACAAGTAATTGTTTTTGATCAGCATGATTTTTTTTTCTGTACCCAAAATAATTCCATTCAACTGATGTTGATCCTGCTTTTGCAACAACCATTCTGGTGTTTTCATCATGTTCATCTTATTTATTAGGCTACTTATTTACATGATAGTTCTGGTGTAAAGGTTGATCTTTTTTCACAGTCCAATACAATGCGAAGAAACAATACACTCCTTGCACTCTGTCCTTTCACAATAAAAGCTTTAAACATGCACTGCTGCTGAACAGCAGGAACGTACATCAACTAAGAGCATTTTGTTAAAAGACAACTTGACAAAATGCACACAATGTCACATTTCCAGGAACTGCTTTCAGTTAACTTAACATGCAGAGCCTGCATGTCACTCACTAGCAACAAACTCTGTGTATAAATCAGAGTAAATTTTGTTAAATTATGTTACATCAGACTTTGCCTGTACGTTAAGTCGTGGAGTTTGTTTTAACTCTAGCAATGAAATTTTTCTTTAGGGTGACGTGTTTGATTTAAGTTGACTCATTTGCCATCACGTGTCCTGCGATATGACTGTTGCGTATCCACACATCGCGATGATGATGCTCAAACGACACATCGTGCAGCCCTATAATTAAGTGACTAAATGTAACCCATTTTCACCCAGTGCCCTTCTTGTCATAGGACTTTGCTATTTAGAGGACAACCTATAAATAGCAAAGTGGTATTAGACACACCCCAAATGCAGTTGTACTATGCACTTTAGACCATGTGCCATAGATCATCAATATAGCACCCCTAATATCCGGACAACCTGCAACTACTACCATCTGCTATGCCTTCCAAAGAAGGACAAGGTTGTTTCAATTTGCAAAGGTTATGGTCTACATTTCCTGGGATGCGAAACACATTGTATTTATGGTCTACCTTCCAAAGGTCCAAAATATAAAGCAGCAATTGCAGCCACACATGCCTATCAAAACCAAACACCCAGAAAAGCTCATGTAAAGGGTCTTGTTTCACCAGGACAGTAAGTAATCCTTTTCCAGGACCCTATGGGCCATAAAGCCAGCACTTATTTCCCGCTTCCACACTGTGGAGCAAATGCAAGTCTGTGACTCTCTTGTTGGGAAACTAGTCCAACGCAGGTTACTCCCCAGCCAAAACCAGCAACCATTTGCAGCTGGGTGGACTGGCACAATGCAGATAAAGTGTCTTGTTTAATCCTTTATCGGCCGAAAAACTGTATTTAGTCACTTCCGTAAACATCCTAAATGCCCTCCCCATGCCTCTCTGTGAGGTTGTCGAGCCATGTGGATTTCTCTCAGTCAATCATCGAAGATTAGCCCATCTTACAGATAGTGACATCATGGCATCTGACCAATCAGCAGTGACCCGGACCAGCAAGGAACCATATATGGTAACTTCATTGACCTTGATTTGCAACACAAAAATGAAAAATATTGAAAAGTCACAAATGTAAAAAAAAAAAAAGCCTTGACATATCCCCTAATAACTCTCCAGGGGTGAAATTTTGATTTTCCAAATATTTAAATGAGTACCCTAAGGGTTAAGGTTCAAGTGGTCATACCTGGAATTGAACCACCAGTCTTTAGAATGGTAGTGCAACACCTTTATCGCCAACCACCTTATCTGCTCGTCAAACAACACCCAAGCATACCAACCTAATTTGGCATTCTTTATAAAGAAATGATGACATCATATCTGTGGTTTCAGTCCTTTTTGGACCATCACGATGAAAGCTTTTACTTCAAGTGGAACCCAACACCACAGTATTGTTGGAAGAAGTGTGTGGCGCTCAAAGGGGACTATGTTCAAAAATAATCCACGTTCTCATCCCACAAGGACATAATGGCTATTTTATAAACTTCTCAGCTGAGACTTGTAATATCGATTTTTCTTACACATAGAAAATCCATTTATAAAAGAAATTTTTTGCCTCAATGATCAAAAATTGCAGTCTGCAGGAGACATTACTGATTAAAGTAATGCTTATCCTGTATGTTGTTCCTCCTTTTTCAGTACCTTTTTCATCATCATTATTCTCCATTATCATCACTGCCAAAGATGTGTTTAATTTTCAGTACAATGCTCTCATTGCCTATTTGCTATGCAGGAGGCCAATATCATGGGATATATATAGTGCTCAGTGCCAATGAGACATGAAGGAGGACATGTCAAACATTTATTCAAATGCCCCGCTGTTGTCTACATTTGGAGTCTGTTTCTTGCCAATGACTAAACTGCAGCAAAGCATTGCCAGCTATGAGCTGCAACTTTCAAAATTAGGTTGTTAATAACGTGACAGCACAGTAAAGCCAAATGAACAACAGCAATGGACGACAGATGCAAAATGCATCAAAGCCAAATGCGGCAAAAAATCCACTCTCCTAAACATGGTGAAAACTGGGTTTTTTTCAGGTTTGTTTCCTTGTTTCCTAGTGCTGAAATCAAATACGGATAGACGGATGGATGCGCGCATTCATGTGGGGGCATGTCCAAGTTCCATTTGTGATCAAGAGGGTGCATAAACTGAGTGCAAAGTTGGGTGCTGGGAACAAAGGGGTTGGATGGACCATGTTCATTAGTTATGGGCGTGTTGTGTGCTGAACATAAATTCAACCAATCAGAGTACCTGTTGTTCCCTTTAAATCTGAGGGCGCCCGGCGCACAGCTCTGTGGCACTGAGGAAGTGGAGGCAAGTGAAAGATTTTCTGACGAGTTAACAGATTAGCACCAACCTGTCAGAGCTCACCAGTGGACAGAGGCCACCAAAGCTCCCTGAGGAGCAGTGAAGCAATAAGGTGTAGTTTTGTATTTTTCTATAAGTGCTACTTTTATTTAATTCATGGTTGTTTTCAATTCACTTTATTGTGTACGTTACAGCATATAATGTTGCTGTGCGTATTCTCGCCTGCAGCAATGTGTGACGGGTGTGTCACTACATGCACTGACTGTACCGGCAACAATATGTGCCATGTGTCAACGATGACATGCTGCAACAGCTGTGTGCGTCTGAAGGGGGGCCGGGGGGCAGCATACTGGGGCTTTTTTCTGTCACAAAACAACATTGCTTCACTTTGCAACCTCATATCACAGATGCTGTATGCCAAATAGACACTTCAGTCATATTATAGTCATATTATTTATCATATGTGTTACCTGAGCAAGTCAATATTTTGTCTGCTTGTGTGTTCGTGAAAGAGCAACATATTCTTATGAAGCATTTCATATAACAAAGGAAAAACTAAGCGCGACATTTCATGCACTCCACCGAATTTCAACACACATGCGTTTTGTATTTAGCATTCAGAAATGTGTGTTATGTATGTGTGTGTTAGAGATAGGGTTAGAATAACAATAAAAATAACTATGAAAATTTCCACCTTTTCGGTCACAAGATTGGACAATTCTTTGGTCACTTGATCACATTCTGCCGGCTGATAAACACGTGGGATATGTACAAATTTTTGTGCATTATGTTTTGTACGTTCTACTATGATTTTTTTATAAGGATAACCTGAAGAGACAGAGTGAGAGAGAGAGAGATAAAATGTTTTTTTCTCCCTCCAATGACTGTTTTTTTCTTCTTTCCCCTACAGATACCATAATACACCGTCATATGAACACACCATTCCAGGCAACTGGCAACGATATGTGCAGGCAAGCAGAGTGTACGAGCATTGGGAACCCGCTTATGTAAGACGCGTCTGAGTGTTGTACTCTTTAAATATAAACATACACAGCGCTGGACTTTAGACCTGGTTTTTGGTGGTTGAGGGCAGACATGCTTTCTTGTA
This sequence comes from Chatrabus melanurus, assembly GCA_900302635.1. NCBI lineage: Eukaryota > Metazoa > Chordata > Actinopteri > Batrachoidiformes > Batrachoididae > Chatrabus > Chatrabus melanurus. The sequence continues at coordinate 5,498 of OMMV01027778.1, forward strand.
AGACAATATGACGTCACCTCATTTTTAGACCAACATGCCCACATGAGTGGACTCGTGATTTAGAGCACGTAAGCGCTGGGTGTAAAAAAAAATAACGTGTCAGGGGAAACTACCAATGATCCTAGCACTGTGCTGTGCCCATGATGTTGGATGACAGTGCACTTTCATGTTGACTCAATGAGTGCTACTGCTTTAGAAGTAGGCCAACATGTCAGGTTATAAGGTCATGAGCAACAGCATCAAAAGTGCAAGAGTGAACAGTAAAAAAAAACTTTGTACCTAATCTGAAAACAGAAATACATCAAAGGCTTTGGTGCCACGTCAAGAGCTGAACTACTAACATCTGAAAATACCATCAGCATGGTGACGTAGCTACAGGCCCATTGTTGTTCAATGACACCTGTTAGAACTTACATGGTTATTTCCATATCATGCGCATACATTTTGTACTTCCATCACACATGATTGTATACTCCTAATGCTTAGCTGGAAAACAACACTTGAACATTGCATGACTTCATGCCAATAAAACTTCCAGCTCATTTCTCAAAAAATTAAGCATCTCTTCTTGTTCAGATTCAAGACTTCACATGACTCAGTTTCCTTTGGAGCCTCAATTTGTTCACACAGTTCATGCGTGTTAGATTAAGCATGACTCATTGCCCCAAGCATTAATAATAATAAAGTTTATGAAAAATTTTTCAAGAGCAAAAATGTGATAAAAGTCACAGATCAATAAGTCAGAGTGTCCAAAGTTCCACCTCCCTGCTTAACTCTCACACAGTACGACATCTGAAAGTACAACAGCTGAAGTTGGATTTAAAATACATTCATATTTCACAGCTTCAACCACATGCGGCTGGTCACTGAACTGCTCTTGTAGTAATTTTAGTTCAAGATTCTTGCAGAAAGAGCCACACTGATGGTACTTTTGGAGAGAGAAGAAAAACTACTTCTCTCTTCTCACTCAGATTTCCCCAAAGCCCCAGGGATCTAAAATAAAGGAACCTGCCAGTTCTTCACAAGGTGGCTTTTGCTAACTTCAACCTTTGGCAGGATGTGTCACAAGTACAGCCTAAAACATACACGTTCATATTTTGATCAAAACATTTAGCAGGAGATATTGGTATAGATAATAGTATATTTTTGAGGGAAGCTCTAATCCAGGTGACAAATTCATCTTTCTTTTCTGTCTTGAGCTGGATGATTTAAATTATTTTTAGCAGTGAGTAATATAGTCACTGCAAAAAGAGAGGAGGAATTCAATAAAGGTTTAACAGAAAAACAAAAACAGAGCAAAATAGAGAATGGACAGTGACACCGAAACGGAAATAAAAGGCAAATCTCCTAAATCTCTACAGAAATAACAAGCTACGTAAATCCAATCAAACTCAAGAGGTCATGTGTGGAGCATGTATTGCTCAGGAGCAGTGCACGCTGTGGAGGACAACAATCAGCGACACTATTCGGCAGATGGATCAGAGCGGTCCTGGCCTAGACCAGGTTAAAAGCTCATGGTCACGTGACCTGTGGATTAGCATTAGCCCAACTGAAAGGGGGAGGAGGTGAGGCCGCATATCACCAAATGCTTCCTGATTACTTTTGAATGTCTTTCTCTTGACTGCCCTGATTCTCTTTCACTGTTTATTCAGGTGCTACAGGGCAACGAAAGCTGGAGAACACAAACATTTAATCTTTGCTGCTGACTTTATCACTTTCATCCGCGTATGCCTTCAAACACAGGCCCCGCATTAAGCACAGTTAGCACTGTAGCATTGACACTGACGCCTTTGACTCATAGGTCAGTCAGATCAGAAACCCCCGCTCTAATTGGCTGACTTCCAGCTACCCGTGATGTCAATGTTGAGAACCTAACTTGTAAATGGAGTGCTCAAAGCGCCACACACACGCGCACACACACACACACACACACACACACACACACACACACACACACACACACACACAAAGATGTCAGGGTCCTGTCATGCAAGGCACCCAACTGCAAACCGGGAGCAACTTGGGGATAAAAGCTTGAATCTCATTGAGAGCCGACTGTGACGACTGAATTTTTAGACGAATATAGCCACGTTTTTGGTGAACCGGGCAACTGATTTCAGACTGGTTTACCACTCTTGACGAACCCATCCCGCTGCATCTCGTGCTCCTCTCTGTGTGTATGTGCACACGCACAACTACCGCTGTCTTTCTCTTTTCTTTTCTCTCGCTCTCTATTGCATGTGCTCGCAGCAACAACTGAACCCACAGGCAGACAAACAAATCACTAAATATGAAATAAATATGAATATTCCAAAGTCATCACCGTTAAGAAAGGGCTGCGAAGTGCGTGTGCGCAACTCGAGTTTTCTGTCTCTTTTCTTTTTTCTCTCTGGAAAGGAGATGACTGAAACAGACCCGGGGGTGGCTTGGTAGAGGTCTATTGAAGACTCCTTGGCGAGTAAAAAGACTAGATAGAGAATAGTTAGCAGTCGTGTGTTTGCAACCAGGGTTTTGAACATGTTGAAAATCCACACGCGAATGGAATCGAGGCGTGCAACTAATTAGCAAATGGGGATACTGATTCAGCTTGCTTAAAGAATAATTTCAGACCATGAGCTGAATGGCCATTCATCTCACTTGCCAATCGGTTGTAAGCCCAGTGAGATATGGGCTTAAATGAGTCTTGTTTTGTCTGACAGGGAACTGAACTGAGGATCCTCTGGTCACAAGCTCATTTCTCAGTCCTCCAGGCCACCACCTCCCCCAACCTATCTGCTGTCCTTCCAAGTCGAGCTGAACTCTACACTTGCCTGGCAGCGAGGAGGAAAGTGACAAAAAGTGACAAGCACACACACACACACACATAAAAGCAGCATGCAGTGAGCACATGGTACAGGGTGCTGGAAGAATAAAGCATTTGATTTCTGTCTGCTGCCGCTGGGACATGGTGTGCCAGCCAATTCTAGCCGGCATGCTGTGTCCCCAGCCCATAACAAAAAAAACTTTATCTCAGAAATTTTATAAAACCTTCCTGCCCATGCACTATGAACAACACTCACAGCACGGGGCCGTGCAAGGCAACACGATGCTTGGCAAAAGGCTAAAATGCAAAGAAGCACTAACATTATTTACTGTAGAATATAAACTCCATTTGTAATAGAATTATCATTCATAGATGGATGTACATGAGGAAGGTGAGGTCCAATCACTACAGCTATACTTGTGTTTAGCCCCACAAATGTATGACACAACATACACACACATCCCATCATATTCTTGGAAATGACATCAAAGTGACATACAGACATTTCAGTTGTTTTTAAGCAAGTGCACACAGTGTGGTCTTGATTCAGCAGTCATGCGTTAAAACTTTGACATTCAGCTCAGAATAACGAAGCATTATGCAGCTATTGTACCTCAAAATAACTGCTTCAGAGTCATTTTGATAATACACTTAAAAGACAGCTCTTCCATTCCCACTCCGCTCCCGAATGCCTGTTCTTGTACTATGTAAGTAGGGTTGAGCATGTATGATCTCCCACGAAAAGTACATAACGCTTTATGTCACAACGTCGCACACATCCAACTACAAGGCTTTAGCAAGCTACAGGAAGACATACTGCGTCAGTAATCTGAGTACAGACATTATGACACAGGTGAAGAGACCAAAGAGGATGTTGATGGAGGAAGCTGAGAAGAAAAAAGGAGAGTGGCCGAGTAAGAGTCCGGACAAGAGTAAATCTCAGACTGGCATTTAGTGGTTGGCAAGGTCTTTGTGAAATAAAAAGGCACATGACAGATACAGAGCTGGCCGTCTTGCTGTTGGACTAGTAAGTAATATTAGCTGGCTTGCTATGTCTTGTGTCGTCGCACTTGCTTGATGTTTGTCTGTGTTAGCAAAGTTGTCGACTCACTAGCCAAGTAAGCTTTGAAAGTTTGCAACCATGCAAATCTACTTTAGGCGCAATTTGTATTTATGACAGTGGTGGGCACGACGTTCTGTCTTGGACACAACTTTAAACTGCATCCAGGACTGTAATTGGTCCTCCAGCCTGCAGATAATACCATCTTGGGGGTTGGTGACAAGATCAGGCCTCCAGCCCTCATAAAATGCATTGAAAAGCTCAACACCAGAAAAGAACATCTGAAGAGCTCTTTTCCAAAACGCGATAAACGCCAAATTTTTTAAAAACACCTCGAACTTGCGATGCCATTCTATTGTTTACCGATCCTATTCACTGTCCCATTAATTTTTTTATGCCAAACCATGACATATACATGTTTAAAATGTACTGCAAATTGCAGTTTCACTCCAAACCACGACAAGCGCCCCACCTGTTTTTTGGCTGAATGCAATATCTCCTCTCCACCAATCAGCTCCACGCGTAAGTCTCCTTTCCTTTCAAAAATAACTTGCTTTAATAACTGTCACAGAAATATTTAAAATGTGGGGGTTTGTGTGTAAACTAGAGGACGTTTTGCGCTGAAAGGCTCCGCTTTAACGAGTATTAATTAAACCCACACCAACCTCTTAAAGGTGTAAAAATGTGTAAAAATGTTTGATTCATGATGTTTTTTATCCAGGTTTTAACATTCAAAGAACAGATTGAATGAACTGATTGAAATCAAATGGTCTTGGATCCAGTAAGATAATTATTAAAGGGGTCATATTGTGCCAAATTACTTTTTATTAACCTTGTAAAATTTTTGTGTTTGATGTTTAAGGTTCAACATCCCCAAAGTCCCACAATTGTATGAGTGTTTTTACAGATATTCTCCTGATTTAAGCATAATTTATGAG
>OMMV01027789.1:3215-15380 GCA_900302635.1 Chatrabus melanurus
CGAGCATGTGTGGCAAGTGTGATGCAAGTGCCCCTGAAAATAAGAGCACACTTCAGAATGTAGATTCTACCACAGCCCCTGCTACTTGCAAGGCAGACGTACGCCTTTCTGCCGATGCCGCCCTCTACCTCTATGGCCTCCACGGCACCCACCGCAGGGGACATACGATCCCACAATTCGTGCATCCAGTTGTGAACAAGGCTTTAGCAGGGACATTTGTCTCTGGGTCCTCAGCCTTTGAGCTTGAGATGCTTGGAAAAAGCATATGGATTCACGGGTTCCCTGGACATAGGTGTTGGATGATGCTGATACCTTTTGTAGAAGTATGAAAGTCCAGGCCTTGAGGGTCCTGGTGCTTACTGTATGGTTGTGAGACTTGGACTGGATGTCTTTGGTACTAGGTGTCTTTGGAGGAACCTTGGGTTCTGCTGCAATAACTTTTTGTCAAACAGTTACTTGGGAAGACTGGGATGAGGCATATCGCTTACATTTTGAGGAAATGTCAGCTACAACATTTTGGCTAAGGTGAATTTCTCTGGGCGTGATCTAGCACACAGGTGCCTTGGTGTTGAGGTCCCCAGCAACTGAAGAAGGCCAAGGAGATGCCCATGTTTCACCCAGCTGTGGCAAATTGATGACTGCTTCCCAGAGATGGAGATAGTGGTTGTCTGCCTGAGTGGTTGTCATCCAGGACCCAAGGCTGTTACATAGTGTGGTGAATGCTGTGATGTGTGGTGAATGCTGCGTTTTCCCGGAGCATGTAAGCCTGACAGAGTTGATAGCACACGGCTGAATGACTTTACAGCAAATCGTTGATTTCACCGACTGTATTCAGGGGATGGATAAATACACATTTCCAAGTGACCTTCGCAGCAGCCATTTAAAAAAAATAAAATAAAAATACAAACTGTATTTTGTGTGTAAAATTATTTTTTTATTAGAATTAAAGGTCAAGGAAATCCACTACGGAAAAGACAAGTTTTAAGCTCCATAAATGCATGGTGAGTAATTATGCTTGTGATCTCAATATTAACAGTTATGATTTTTGCCGTAATCGAGCAACTCTAATTTGAGGTAATGTTGACCGTTACCTGTTACTGTCATCTACCAGTCTAAACACATTTTTTTTTTTTTTTATCATGATAGATGTACAACAGCAAGTAAGTACCGTTGGCTAATTATCTAAATTATGACGTGGCTGTTTTTTTTCCCCTCAAAGCCCAGCAAAATTAAATGTGCAAAGTTTTAAAATTTGGATGCAGGGAGAATTGATGAAATACCATCTCCTTGACTTATTTTTGGCAAAAAGCTTCGTTTTACAATGTGTCCTTATCATCCAGTATTTGTGAGTTCAACACAGGGAACTGCTTTTGCTTCATTTCTTTGATGGCTCAAATTTTCTTCTGGGGGGGAAGATTGTACTCTGACCCTGCTGTTTGAAAGTGGTATTGACACCAAAATGCTATGCCACATTTTTTTGACTCAACCACTTCAACTTTGATTCACTTTTACTATATACAGTCAAGTGACTTGTTTTGGTTTTTTTTTAAATGCTATAGTGAACCATGATTACATAAACATAGAATTAAACCTATTTAATGGCAAAGGTTTCCATGTTAACAAAAATGGTTTTCATGCATATGTAACATCTTGTATAAGCTGGCATGTAAACACTAATTATAGCACTAAATTCATGGTTGAGAATAATCTGTTGATTTCATCATAAGTGACTTTTCATCTGAAATGGTTTGGAACCTCACAACAAATTGGTTGTTGGTGTGCTGTGGAGGTGCTCTTAAGTCTTTCCAACATGAATACAGGCATAATCAATTTCTGCATACTTCAAGCATAGACTGGTAGCTGTTTTGTTTTTTTAATGAGTGTTCAGTAGTACAGGAACATCTACAGTTGAGTAAATGTGGCCTCCTGATGGCTGCTAAAAGCTTCATTGCAGTCTCCGTAGGCTAGAAACGGTCTCCCCACATGTAGTCAATTATTGCAATCACTCCTGGTGTCTCAAAAACACATAGAGTAAAAAAGTCAAAAACACTGAAAATCACGAGCCAAATCCTGGTGGAAATTTGTTTTAAAATGACTGAGGAAATGTCTTTCAGCCTCCTGTGAAATTTGGTGAGTACAGAGAGCATTTCCTAATTGGGATAGGGTTGTATATCTTGTGGACACGGTTTTAAAATAATCATTGTTGATTGTTTCAATGACCGTAAATAAAAGAACAGGGAGGTGTTCTGTACCATGTTCAGCTTTTCTGCATGTACATGCATGTACATCCAAATTGGATGAACACAGATTTGTTTTAAAGTGGTCAAAATCTTTGTTTTTTGTTGCATCATTATGCAGACCCCGCCATTGTACTTCTCACAGTTACATCTTGTGACAAGGTGGTATCGTGTTTAGCTTTATTCGGGATGCTTCTCCACCAGACGAAGGTGGAAAAACAGTCGTGTAATTACAAAACCACTGAGGAAGTGTGTAGCCTCTTTGGGAAGATGGCATTTGGAGCAAATATTACATATTCATGAAAGTTTTGCAGCAAAGAACATGAAGATCAAAGGAACAAGTTGTGCTAGCAGAATGAAGTCTTGTTGAAGCTTCCCGGCCAATTGCATCACCAAGGTTAGTTACTTGAGGCCTCATTTAACAGCTTGTTAGATTACCGACATCGATTGGTCAAATTATAGCTCACTGATATTACAAGATGGAGGCCACATAGCACAAATCTAACGGACACAAAACGGCGAGCAATAGTGTAGTCATTATGGACGAAATACATATTTAATTTACATGATGAAAAGTACTTGAGTGACTAGAAAGTGACAGTTCTTGTGTTGTTTGGGAAAGTAGGAGGGGATTGCTTTATTGATCTTGTTGCTTACCTGCCGTTACCGGTCCTTTTTTCTTCTTCTATTAAACAAGTAAAAATGTGTTGTACAACTAAAAAGTAAACTAAATTTGTTTGTCAAAGCTTGCTTATGACTCATCCTAGTCTCGTCTGAGATGGAGGAAGAGGTGGCAGTAAAGAGGGCAGAATGATATGGTGTGATTACGCTGTTCTTTTGTTGAGACCTTGTCCTGCTACAATTAGCGGAAATGGAGCAGTTGCAGTCAGGTTGACTGATATGTGAACTAGAGGTGGGCGATATATATCGTCTACGATAATAACGTGAATGTTATTTTAAGGATGTGCAAATTGACATTATCGAGTATTTAAATTAGTTCGCCAAAAAAAATGAAACGCGCGCTGAAACTCCGCGTTCAGCAGAAGCCCTCCTCACTACAGCAGTAAGGTTGTTTACGGAGTTTTGTGGCGAACCTCAAACACAGCACGGCGTTCCACAACATGTTAGAGTATTAGCCAGCGCTCCATTCGCACAAGCGGGACCTTTACAAACGTGGCAACTTGCGGGAGAGGGGTTCGACACTGTCCAGTGATTCTGAGCAGGCAGGGCGACGCGGCAGCCAAACATCAGTCGGCGTGGATGATTGCACCAGTAACCTCTGGTAGCGAATGCTAACGGTGGCTAGTGGACGGCTAACAGCAGCGGCTAACGGCGGCTAGTGGACGGCGTCTATCAGTGGCTGCTAATGGTGGCTAGTGGATGCTAACGGCGGCATTATGTGCTGAATGCAGACGAGCGCTGCCTTCCTGCTCAGCGAGGAAATGCACGGATTTAGTGAATCGGATTTCATTTATCCTTAATCGATCAATCAAAAACACCTCTGCCACTGCAGGAAAATCACTGAAATATGTTGATTTTTGACCGGATTTCATTCGAAATGGGCCTGAAAATTAACTTGCGATGCCGGGTAAATTAGTGTGTGGCGGTCCGTACGATCAGTCCCGTGAAGCCCTGTAATCGCAGAAGCTTTGGACTTCTCCGACTCAGACAACGTAATAAGCGTAACTTGTCCCGGACAATCATTAATATCGATCCCTGTTTAATTCAGGCAGTTATAACAGCCAATTTAAAAAGCACATTTTTAAAGGATATCGACCAATTATTGTTATCGTCAAAATCGCGATATTTTTTTCCCATATCGCCCACCCCTAACGTGAACCCATTGTTTAAATTAAATTATGCAGGTCAACAGGAGCCGCATTTAGGCTCATTTATGCCCCATTTACATACGTAAAGCCATCCGTGCATTTCAAAGTGTCGCTATATATAATTAGAATTAACTTGATAATACTGCCAGTTTAACAGTATAATGACTGAAGCCTGATGACACCAGAGGGTTTATTTGAACATTCGAATACTTTATTAAAAAAGAAAACATTTAACTGTGCAGAAAATACCTGTCTGCCTTAACAAAATGAAACGAGTTGTCTTGTAACGTATGAAAATCATCTTTGTGTGCTTTATTACTTTTTAGATAACTAAACCTCTTCCATATAATGGTTCCTTCTTTTGACCAGTTCTTTCTTACCGTCATTAACTCAATGCTTTGAGGTAGGAAATGTGTGTGCACTTCTGACGTGCAAGCCAAAAATTGCAGACTTAAAGGCTGCAGTTGTATCTTAGGAAAATAAAAAATTCCCACGAGCAGCGCTTTTTATTTTTAACAAACTGCTAACCACGATAGCTTCTTTTTTTTTTTTCTTTTTTTTTCCTGGTTGGAAAAGTGTTGAGGCCATGGAGAAACATTTAATCCCAATGCTTTGTCTCAGCGCTTTCTTAAAAGAAAAACGTGATCCTCGTGTGGTGTTTCTAACAAACGGCTAACGACTATTATAATGCGTACGGTGATAAAAGCACTGTCTGCAAGAGCATAGTGTCTGTCCACTCTGCTAACACAGATGAGATTTATTTATTTATTTATATATATATATTTATTTATATATATATATATATATATATATCAGCTGACTGCAGAAGAGACAGTGAAGCCAGCTCTTTGCTCTTTCCCTGAGGGTGTGAAAAGTTTTCCTCTGTCTGATTGGTTGCCTGAAGGCGCTGCAGTTACGGCACAGCAAATGTCTTTCTGAAAAGTTGGAGATTTTCACTTTATAGTGCTCAGAACAGCCACACAAAATAGACAAAGTGCTCTGAAAAGAGACAGTAGATGCTGTGGTTTTTCTCTCAGCGGCTGCATGTGCTCTATTCTCAACTAAAGCAATTGAAAAAAGATGATGGCGCTCAAAAAAAAAAAAAACACGGGGCCAACAGGCTGTTAGATCGAGTAAAATTGTACAAAGGTTGTCACCGAAGTTGACATCAACTTAATCGCAATCCGGGTTCAAGATCGTTTAATTGCCCAGGCCTGCCATCACTGCCCACATCCTTCCATATGTCCTTTACGTTGGCATGGATGTTAAGTAAACATCCACTAGAGGGCACTGTAGATCCTCTTGAAAGTTTCTGACATCAAACATGGCAACGATTGAAGATTTTGTGATAATGCATCTACTGTTGGAGACAAAAGTGTAGGGAGTGGTGTCGTCGGAAGTGGTCTGTGAGACCATTAAATACTTTGACAAGACTATAAAAACACTCGCCACAATATTCTGCCATTGACTGTCTTCGTGTCCTCATGTCTGGGGTTGTCTTGCTTGAAATTTGGCTACACTGCCCCTAGAATTTTCAGTGGTGCAACTGTTTTATTTGAATCCATAAGCTTTCAGAAAACTGACACAAATATGGACAAAATGATTGTAGAGTGTGGACTGAGGGCTCTGTCTGTATCAATATTTAACATTTAACATTGGCTGATGAGCCTTTATCAGCATCAGTCAAAATAGTCACTGTTATTGTATTGAGTCATCCTTATAAATGTGTACATCTATCTGATCTTTTTAATCTTGTTTTAGCTGCTCCCATTAGCGGTTGACACAGCAGATCATCCATCTCACCCTGTCCACTTGCATGTCCTCCCTCACCACATCCAAAAACCTCATGTTTGGCTTTCCTTTCCTCCTGCCTGGCAGCTTCATCTTCAGCATGCTTCTCCTGATATGCCCTTTGTCCCTCCTGCACCCCCCCAAACCTTTACAATCTTTCCTCTGACGGTCTCTAAACAGTGCTTCCTGCTCTGTTCCTCTGATATGCTCATTCTGAATCCTGTTGAACCTCATCACTCCCAATGAAAATTGCAGCATCTTAATCTCCACCACCTCTAATTACCCCTCCTGTCTCTTTAGCAGAGGCAATGCCTCTAAGCAATACAACATAGCTGGTCTCACTGCTGTATTGTAAGCTTTTCCTTTCACTCTTGCAAATGCCCTTCTATCATAAATCACTCTTGCCACAGGCTGCACTCTCTTCTTCACCTCTCTACCACACTCTGTTAGTTTTAAGAGCTGACACCAAGCATTTAAACTTCACCACCTCTACTCCTGGCAGCCTTAATGTTTCACCATGTTACTTTCTCATTCACACACATGTACTCTCCCTCCTGTGTTTACTCTAGAAATTTTTTCAGCCCTGATGATACTCTCCACCCCTCCCCCTCCAAAATCATGATGTGCATTATGCAGAAACATGTGAGGCGCTGAGAAACGCAAAAGCTAAAGTTAAGTCACATGTTCATCTCTGTAATCCTACCACAGTCCACCAAAGCTTGATCGTTGGTGGTTTAAAAAAAAATTCACAGAAAAGTACACAAGTATTTTTCATATTAAAGAATACCCGAAGACTAGGATCACTCGGTTTCAGCATCACTAACCTCCTCCCCACCAACTGCATGGGTGCAAACAATATATTTGGGTATAAGCAAAATTTATGCCCATTTAATTGTGCCAATTTATTGTCAGAATTCTCTTCCCCCCCAGTCATCACTGAGAGATCTCAGGGTGGTCCACTCAAAAGGAGGCCAGGCCAAACATGGCCCACGGGCCGCAAGTTGGCAGCTCTCATTCAGGCACAGCCACTCGACTAAACAAGCTGCTGTCAGACAAGCCATACATATCAAATTAAAGTTTTTAATTTTTAATTTTTTTTTTTTAATGACACTTTGCCTTTAGCAGTGCACATGTCTGGTGTGAAACAGTAGTCATTGAGAAGGAGTTTTAATGGCACCAACGGCTCGTGCGACTGGTGAGAGTGTTTGGGGAAAAAATGGCTGCAATGCAAAAAATATTTTCTGAGGTAGAGGGTAATTCCTGACTTTTATGTCCATTCTGACGTCTGACACATTCTATTTAAAGCTCTGACTGTGAACTTTAACTGACATGGACAACAGCTAGATTTTTTTTTTCCCCTATTGGCTGATTGCCAGTAAGATTAAAAAATAAGCCAATTAGCATGCTGTCAAATCACTATAAAAGTAACATTTACTCAATAGACGATTGTTTGTGTGAAAGAATGCCAGAATCAAAGCGCTGTGGCTGTGCCGAAATGATTGACATCCAAATTAATGGATATCTGGCTGTTTTTCATTGGCATTAACAAAATATTTCTGGCCTGGCAGGGGGTTCTTGTTGGTCTGGCGGGCCACCAGGCCTATAATACTGGAGGGGAAATGCTGGAAATCCTCTGTCTGTCCGGAGTCTTGTTGGCACAACTCAGCCTAACCTGGTTGGTGGGCATTAATGAAACTTCATACAATGATAACACAATATGAAGATGTGCATAAAGGAAAATAATTCTGGTCAGATGTCTTCAAGGGGATGTAATTGGTCCCATTTTGTTGTTGTTTTTTTTTTAACACATTTGTCAGGATAAATAGATCTGTTCAATATAGAGGTTGACCGGTTTAATTCAGGTATTTCCTCATTCAAGATTTATGACCACAATTATGTAATCCATACAAGGGACTAGTATGGCAGAGTGGGAGGTATTATTTTGTGAGCTTGCTCACTTTTTTTTCCCTTTTTTTTATTTTATTTTGCACTTGGACAATGTGCCGTCCTTGTTTAGCCTCTGAATTTTACCCAGTAATTTCCTGTGGTGTTTGTGTGGTTTGACAGTTATACACTGGGTTTTTCTTCTGGTGAGTTGAATTTCCCTGTGGTAGTTGAGGCTACAAAATCAGGTGTGCTGCTAATTTTGACCATATGCGTTTTCTGAAGTAGGGCTGCAACTAATGACTATTTCAATAGTCTACTAGTCATTATAAACTGCACAAAACGAACAATGGCTTCGTATATTTTGTGTATTTAATATATTTTGTTTTTAGCATTTTCCTTCCATTAAAAAGACAAAACACAACAAAATTAGAAGACATAACATTTATTGCTTCCAAGTGCATTTTCTGCACTTGGAAGCAGAACTATAAGCAGCACTATATTAACCCAGTCAATATAGTTTTAGTAGATTGAGTGCCAATCCGCTCCCGTCCAGATGGTGGCGGTAATGCAGCTGTCGGTCTGCCAACCGCCAAAAAACTTCACAGACGAAGAAGACTTGCAGCTAATTAGCTTGCTAACATTTTAGTCTGAGACTCAGAAATACTGCAAAATGATAATAACGCGACTAAACGAGGCGAAATAATGTTATAAGACTTGCATGCCATGGGATGACATCACTAACGACCCGTCGACTACTAAATTAGTTGTCGACGAATTTTGCCGTCTAGTCGTTGCAGCCCTATTCTGAAGTAGTCAATAAAAGATAACGCATCATTCCTGTATCAGCCAATGTAATTTTTTTTTATGGCGTCTGAATGAAAATGAAAGCAACTGCAGGATTCCTCAAAAAAATGTAAACTTGTAAATGTAAACTCATCCCTTTAGTTTGGATTGCATGTCATTTCAGTATGTGTGCTATTAATTTCATGGTTTTTGTGGAGGAAGCTGAACTGATCAATATGCTCGGTCTTTACTGAGTATTTGATTTTTGGCACGGCATATTTTGCAAACAGCATGACTCTTGACGAGCTCGTCGGTGCCTTTTCTGTTGTGGAAGCAAAAATGAGCACACACTTCAGCTGTGTATGCTGTGGGACCCAGTGCAAGACTTTTGGATTCTGCTGTAGGCGGTAACTGTACTCGTCAGCTAGGTTTGCTAATGCTAACATTGGCATGTACACCCTTGGGCTAGGTTTGCTAATGCTAACATTGGCATGTGCACCCTTGGGCTACTTTTTGTCTCGGCTTATGTTGTTACATTTGAGTGAAAGCTTCGAATGGCTGTATAAAGTGGGGATGCATGAATGTTGGGACAACATTGGTATCTGCAGATATGAAAATTTCTGCCTTTGAAACTGTGATAATTTGACACATTTAGATTGAATGCAGCATGTGTGCTAATCCCTTTAAGACCAAGTGTAATGTCAGTGAGTTGTCATCCTTTTCAAGACATGTGACTGAACTACATTGGGATTTGCTGCAACACAAGTGGGTAGGGGGAATGCATTATGGGAAATGTGGTTTGTTTGGGCTTTTATCGCTGTCGGCCCACAAGTTTTTAAAGTTTCACTTCAGACATTAGCTGACCACCTGATTGCATTAAGTGGCTTGAAGCAGAGATTAATAATGTATTTCATCCTTCATGTGTCTTGAAAATGTCTTCTTTTAGTACCCACTCATGCTGTATAGCATGAGGAATATTGGAAATGCTACTAGGCACGTTAAGCATATAAGTACCTGGCTGTGTGTGCCGACACAGCATTGCCTTTTTAACAGATGTGAAGAGATGTCAAATGGATTGTGAAAAAAAGCAGATGCTCGTTTTTGTGCTGAAATACCAAAGTCTATTAAAGAAAAAATCCTGTAGAGGAGCCTACCTGTCATCTAAAGTTGTCAGCCTTGTTAATTGGGCTCAAAATGATGGCAATGACAAAAGTTCAAGTTGAGAATTAAATCTAGAAATTTCTGCAGTAGAGAGCTCACTGTCTGTCACTGGGTTGTTGCAGTGCTGTTTGTGGCTCACCGAAAACACCATATGGAGCTTGGGTTTAGCTTTGTACAGCTTCTAAAGTGGAATTAAGTCAGTTGAAGGGTTTACACCCTCCCCCTCCTTCCCCCCAGCCTCATAGACTTAAGTTTCAGGTCTTGACTACACTTTTTTTGTGCATTTGAGCAATGAGGTTTTCTTCCCCAATATCACCTATTTTGTCAGGATTTTCTCAGAAAAGTCACACAAACCTGTTTAAGTACGAGAAGATGGAAAATTTTATTTGAAAATGTATGTTACTTAACTCATTGGCTGCCAGCCATTTTCATACAATTTTAATACAGGCTGAAACGCCCAAGTGTTCATTGAAATCTGTGATCTGATATTTAGTGACAAGCCCCGCCAGATCGTTCCCCAACCCGCCCCGTTGAAAAACGTAATTGACTTCTATAGACGTCATTGGCAGCCATTGAGTTAAAAATGTGGCATATCTTTATTTTGTCCAATAGAGAGTTCACTGCCACTGGGTTGTTGCAGTGGATTACAACACTGCTATTTAGCAGTCTTGCATTCAAACAGTGCAAAATGATGCATTGTCTTCCACCAATCTATGTGAACTCTAAATGGTGTGCTAATGATGGTGTTTTAGAGAATCAGTACAGTATTGCAAAACATATTGTGACACTAAAATGTACCAGTATTTTCTTACACCCCTCGTGGTGTAGTTGATAGTCTGCTTATTGGCTGCCCACATGTCGTTCATATGAAAAGACATCAAATAAATTAATTGCGGGATGACAAATTCATTTGGGAGAATTTCTGCCGGCATATCAATAACTATGCAACATGGTCCATCCCCAAGCAATAGTCAGCTGAATTTTTTTTATTTCTTTATTTTCAGCTTTGTGGCTCTAATGAAATAAGTTTTAGGTCTTGCCTACTTTCATTTTGGACATTTGAAATGTGTGTTACTTGCATTAGGAAGGAACATCAGCTACAACACTTTGGCCATGTGACTCATTTCTCTGTGTGTGTGATCCAGCAAGCAGGTGCCTCGGGGTTGTGGACCCCAGCGGTTGGAAAAGGCCAAGGGAATACCCATGTTTCTCCTGGCTGCAGCTGATAGATGGCTACTTTTTAGAAGTGGGGATGGACTGGTTGTCTGCCTGGGTGGTTGCCATGCATGACCCAGGACAGTTATGTGGCGTAGTGGATGTGGCAACAGCGCATGCTCCCAGACTTGACTTGAAAATATAAATTACTTTAAAAATGTGGCATTTTAGGTCATTGGGTTGTTACGGTGCGGTTTGCTGCTCACAGAAAATGGCATGTGGTTCTTAATTTTACTGTTAGCTTAAAAATGAAATGTGGTACCAGCATGTAATTTACATATTGTCCAACTTTAAATAATTTCATTGTTTTTCATGAGTGAATTTGGAAACTATAAAGTCTATTATTTATAAATGATACACTTGGAGTAGAATCAAATGTTTCTTGTTTTGCTTGTGCAACAAGCAGGCTATCACGACAAGGATAATACAGCAATTCTACAACCCCAAATCACAGAAAGTTGGGACAGTATGGAAAATGCAAATGATCAAAACAAAACAAAAAAAGAAGCCTGCAGTGGTTCTTAAATTTACTTTGACTTTCATTTCATTACAAACGGTATGAACACAAGCTATTTCATGTTATGTGCAGTCACCTTAATTTCATTTGCTAATATACATTCGTTCCTGCAATTCAGGCCTGCAGCACAAAAACAGTTAGGAGGCAATTAATTAAAGTAATGAGGTAAAACCACAAAAATTAAATATTTTAGGCTGGTGATGTCAACAGGTGCCTGTAATCATGATTTGGTACAAAAGCAGTATCCATGAAAGACTGAGTCTTTGAGGAATAAAGATTGCATTTGTCAACAAATGCAAGCGAAAATTATTGAAATGTTGAAAAACGATGTTCTTCAAACGAAAGATTGAAAGGGATTTACATATTTCTCCCTCGACAGTGCACAACATCGTTAAACGATTCAAGGAATCTGGAGGAATTTCAGTACGTAAAGGACAAGGGCACAAGCCTAAGCAGCACGGTGGCTCAGTGGTTAGCACTCTTGCCTCACAGCAAGAAGGTCTGGGGTTCAATTCCCACCATGCCCAGTTCCTTTCTGTGTGGAGTTTGCATGTTCTCCCCGTGTCTGTGTGGGTTTCCTCCGGGCACTCCGGTTTCCTCCCACCATCAAAAAACATGCACATTAGGGTCTGCTCCTCTCTCTGCCCTTGACCAAGGCAGCTTCTCTACATCTGGAGTTGGTTCCCGGGCGCCGGACTGTGGCTGCCCACTGCTCCTAGTAGTTGGATTGTTTCTAACTATAATT
>OMMV01027841.1:0-12390 GCA_900302635.1 Chatrabus melanurus
ACCCGTCCACATAAATTTTAAGTAAAGATGTGTAGTCCTGTTTCACTGCCTCTCGTTCGTCTTGTTTTGACATGACTACGGGGGCATTTTGCAGTGTCAGTGCAAACACAAGGGCCACTAGCTCTTTCTAATTTTTATTGCTAACTGTGTAGCCCCGTTTTCAGCAAAATTCCTTCAACGCATCAACTTTCCAGCGCTCAAAATCTTCGATATTCGTGTTGCTTTCAGCCATTCCGCATTTGTTTGGGTAGCCGTGAACTTTGACCCGGACCAGCATGCACCGCGCGTATCGACCGCTGCCGAGATGCTGAATCCGCTTATTGGATTTTTTATTTTTTTATTTTTTTCCCCCCCCCCAAAAAAATAAACCCAACTTTAACCTTCAGCTTGGAGATAAGGGCTTCAATATGTGATCTGAATGACGGGTTCTAATTAATGATGATACCTGAATACTTGTAAGTTGTGACCATTTCAGTTTCAACCCCTTGAGAAGTTGAGATGTTGGGAAGATTAGCTGTTAACGCTTTGCTCTTTGAAAATAACATGAATTTGTATTTTTCTGCATTTAACAGGTTATGTTGTTAAGTGTGTCTGAAAAACATAAAAGGCAGACTGCCGGTACTCCAGAGTTTTTACTACTGAAGGGGACGAACAATAGATGACTATCATCTGCGTAGAAATGTTAGGCGGCATTTGATAAATTGTCAGAGAGATTGTTTACATATAGAAAACAACGGTCCCAATATGGAACCCTGGTGCATGCCCTTTGACACAGGAAGGAAGGCAGAAGAAGACTCACCAAACTGAACACATTGGTTGTGCCTCTGCTCGCTTTTTGTTCACCACTGGGGGCAGCACCACATATAGTAGCAGAAACCGCAGCATAGAAGAAGGCCATAAGAATAAGCCAGCTGTTGTTAGCATAGCAACTTTCTCGTTCTGAACAATTATGACAGTATTAACAAATCGTGAACCGAGGGTAAATTTCAAACGGGTACATTTATCCGTTATACCGCGTAGCACTATCAGACATGTTGATTTTGTTTTTACCTCACAAAGTTGAGGTTCCTCTGACCAGTCTCGTGACCTTTTTACGAGAGTTTGAAGGCGTGGAAGTAGCAGTGAACAGATTCATAGCATTAAAATCAAGCTATCGACTGGTTCATAGTACATTGAGATTGATTCAGAGGTTCGTGTATTGATGTAGTCATATGTTACTTTAAAATCGATTTTTGATTTAATAAAATATGCTATAGCATGTAAGTGCTCAGACTGGATTTAAAAATTGTGAATCACAAAGAAACAGTTTCTTTCTGATTCCCTCACTAGTCTCTTTCCAGCATGGTCACTCAATTTTTGAGAACTGCCTACTTGACAAAGATTTACCATGCAGTGCCGTATTGTTTATTTCTTAATGATTGATGTAAATGAAGCCCAAGACATATTCAGTGACTTGAAAATGTTCATGTATCCATCCCCTGACTTGTCTCAAGAAAACCGGCTGTAAAAGCGATGATTTAATCCTTATATTTAGGATAAATTGCCCCGGTCCCAACTATTTTTTTGAAATGTCCTGCAGGCTTTATATGCAGGAATGGATGTATGTTAACAAATGAAATGAAGTTGACAACACAAAACATGGAATATCTTGTGTTCATACTGTTTGCAATGAAATAGAAGTCAAAGGGCCACTGCATTTTTATTGTTATTTTTTTAAATTATTATTTGCATTTTTCATATTGTCCCAACATTTTCTGATTTGGGGTTGTAAATTTAAATTATAGATTCATTATTCAGAATAAAAATGTGATCAAATATGTACTGAGAAAAATGCACGTAACATGCACACTCAGAACAAACCCTTTGCATGTACAGACGGAGGAAGAAAAAAAAACCACATTTACCCTAATGTGTCGAATCAGTGAGTCCTATTTCTGTTTAATTGTAACTTGTTGCTGTCTTAATTTCACACAGTGTGTGTTTAAAGTGAGACATTGAGCTAAACACCTTTGATGCACTGTAATTGTTCTTTTCAGACTGCGCTATGTGCAGGTGAAAGTCGTGTTGCAGGTGCCTTTAACGAGCATAGTATGTGTCTTTCAGTTGCAACACTCTGGAAAGTTGCACATAATTTCAATCTATATTGTAATTCACAATTGAGACAAATGATTATAGTTTCCACTCCTTCTTAATAAAGGGTGCTGTGACAGTTATTCTCCATAGAGATGATGT
The DNA here is from genome assembly GCA_900302635.1 of Chatrabus melanurus. NCBI lineage: Eukaryota > Metazoa > Chordata > Actinopteri > Batrachoidiformes > Batrachoididae > Chatrabus > Chatrabus melanurus. The sequence continues at coordinate 2,233 of OMMV01027841.1, forward strand.
GATATGTTCTTAATTGGACTCGGTCAGTGACCCACATAAATGTCAGGCACTGTGAACAAACAGGAAATGCTTTTATTTCGTTTAAATCATTAAAATACTCTGAATATCTCAAGCTTGAAGTGATATATTGAACGTCCATCAGTATTTTCTTTTCTAGCACTGTTAAAACTTTTTTTTAACACAGGTTGTCATGTCTTCTTGCCTTCTAGGAATCTGGACCTAAGTAAGTTTTGCATTGGCCAGAAGGACGAGATGCAACATCCCCCTATCTATGATTTGTATGCAGTAATCAACCACTATGGGGGAATGATCGGAGGTCACTACACAGCCTACGCTCGCCTGCCAAGCGACAAGAACATCCAGCGCAGCGATGTTGGTACGTCAAGTGACGCTGACTCTTACAGACTTTCCATCAACATTTTGTGTATCTGGTATATGTTTGACACTCTTGACTATGCTGTTATGCGCACGTGCCCCTATTGGTCAGTGCACTGTATAAACAAACAGTGGACAAAAGACCCTGTGCTCACTGTAGCCTTTAAATATGGAATTCATAATCCCGAACCATTCAGCAGGTGGCAGCACAGCACACGAGATGTTCCTTTTCACACAGACTCCGGAACAATGTTTTAACAACTGTTTCAAAGCCTTCAAAACATTTCAAAGCAGCGTTTTGAGTTGGTCCTCACTAATTTGCAGAAACAATGAAAAGTTTTGGCACCTTCCACAGCCACACATTCCAGCTGTTCTTTAATTCCGGGTTGTCTCGTTGTGTTGTTGATTTTGTTTCAAATTTGCCACGTAGTGGGCATCGTGTTTCATCTTGTTTCTAAAGTTAGCTTAACTCCACTCTTTAGCTGAAGCTGACAGGACGGGTGGAGCATACACGTCTATTGGATATTACATGGGCAAAATACACTGATATTTGTGCAGGGAATGTAGATGATTCCTTTGCCAAAAAAAAATAAATAAATAAAGTAATTTTGGACAGCCTGTTTGTAACTATAATTGTTCTGCATTGTTATACGGTGTTGCCTGGTTGGACGGCTACAGAATGACTAACCTCGTTACTACCATTTTCTCTTCGTTCTATAATATGTTCATTAAAAAATTTCTGTCTGCATCACTTCCTTTTTCTTGACTTCTAATATCTATTGACGATCTTGCGTTTTTGTTTTTTTTTTATTAAACCTGCCTTCCCTCTAACTCAACTCATCTTTCCTGTTTCACAGGTTGGCGCCTGTTTGATGACAGCACAGTGACAATGGTGGAGGAGAGCCAGGTGGTGACGCGCTACGCCTATGTCCTGTTCTACCGACGGCGAAACTCTCCTGTGGAAAGGCCGCCACGCTTCCTCAGGCCACTGGGAACTGAGTCACCGAGTGCTGCAGGAGCCACTGCTAGCCAGGTGAGGGCACAATTTTGTATGACGAATCCAAGGGTTGGTGTTTGCAAAGTGGCTTTTAAAATCTGTTAGCTCAGATATAAATCAGATACAATATCTTTTGGTTTACTAATATAGCTTTCAACATATTTTTCATATCATGTTACAGAAGAGCACTGTTTGCTCTTCTGTAACATGTAAGAGCACTGTTTGCAAAAAAAAGTTTTAACGGTGCTATTTAGTTGCCATATAGATAATCTATAGATTATATATAACTGATACAACTGAATATAGCTCCCATTATTTATCACAAATTCTTCGAACTGTAGGTTGAAAATTGTCCAGATCGTAAAATGTCACACAAAAAGTGTTAAAATCCTGACACAAAAACTGCAGAATTTTTTTTCAATTCCATACGACACAGGCTTGAAACTTGACACACATGTAGCCATGCATAGCACTATGTCCAACAGCAGTTTCAGCTGAAAAACAGAGGCCATTAAAATAAAGTTTATCCAAAATTTTAGGGTAAAGCCATTTTTGTGACCCAGGCCAAATGGTAGATTACAATCTGATTTTGCACAATGTGACCACATTACTCTTACTGTAATTCAGGATTTAATATGGACTGTTATTTCATGCCAGTCATAAGGCTAGAAGGGGATGTAGAAATGCACTCTATCGGTTTGTGCATACATGCGTCAGATTTTCAATAAATTTGAACTGGACATCCCAACTAAGCATATCTTGGACATGTTCAAATTTGAACACGATGGAGTTTCACCAAGAACCTCTAAGGAACCCCTGCTTTTCCAAACGGAGTATTGATTATTGTAATTTATTATCACACAGCAGCCGTAGTTTTGTTTTTTTTGTCAGTATCAGCTGGCTCTTTTCATATCCTTTATCAATCTGCCACAAAAAAACAAAAAACCCCACATTAATAATGTCAGTGGTCTATATAAATTAGAACTCTTTCTGTTTTAAATTTTGAAAGCAGAACTGCCAATATTCTATTGACCCAAATCCCAGTCTGGTTAGGTCAGCAACACATCTTGTTTTTATTTCCAAATACAGTATCAGAACACAAAATACATACTTCAGCGACTATCTGATAATTTATCTACCAGAATGATCAAGCTAAGCTCAGTTAATTAAATGCCATGGTACAAATTACCGGGGGCATACGCTCGATGCACGAGTGTGTCATCTTCTTTTCATTTTTGAATCAGCTGCTTGAAAGTTACCTGAACAAAAAGTTTCATTGAATCATTTGGATCACCTGTGAAACAATGATCTTATTTTTGTAATTGAAATAATTTTACTGCAGAGTCATGATAAGTGCTGTATGTAAGCTGCGCTGCTCCTTAATGCACAATGTGGCCTTTGTTTAGCTTATTGTTTATTCACAGTTAAGGATTTGATACAAGTATGACTATAATTAATTCACAGCTCCAGCACAGTTGTATACTCGATATTTTAATAAACTCTTTGACAGAGGTCACCAACCCTGCTCCTAAAGATCATTTCCTCTGCCTGATTTCTCAACTCTCTCTGCTCCGCCCACTGCTGATTATTAAATAAGTCAGGTGTGCTCAGCCAATCAAGAGGTAGGAAACACCAGACTTGATTAATCGGCTGTGGTTGCAACAGGTGCACATGGTAAACATGCAGAGCAGGTGATCTCCAGCAGGGTTGGTGACCCCTGCTCGAGGAGTGTTTTACAAGTGTTAAACAAATATGCATCTGTAGTGAGTTAATGAGTCGGTGTGTACCGCCTTGCTCTCCATGGGGTAATAATCTCAGAGGTGCAGCCGCCTGTCATCATAGAAGCACAGACACACGACCACATAACAGAATCGCAAGGTTTCACACAATCTTTTCAGGACACTTACTTATGCCTTATGCAAATTACTTTATTGTGCAGTACATCCATGAGAATAGTAATTAGCAGTTGTTTTATACACACACGCAATTAATTTGTGCCGTTGCCCAGCAGAGCAGTAAAGAGTGGAGCTGCAATCCTTGTTAATTGCAGGAAACGATTGTCATGACACTTACTTTTTCTTTCTTTTGAGGAGAAGGCATTTTCACCCAGACATTTTTGGGAAACCTTAGTATATGCTGTTTTAGAAGTGCTTATCTACTTTTTGGGGGAAACACAAAAAACAAGACTGGTAGTCCAGAAATGTCACATTCTTCACAATAATACAAAATACAGCACACAAGTACAAAGGCAACATTTGAATACAGGGGCACCCCGGACACAGCGGGTGCAGTGCAGTGCATGAAGCTTATTTAATTATGTCACACTGTTTTGAGGTTTCGTCATCACACAGGGCAGTTTCTGGTAAAAGTTAATTACTTGGGCAACTCTCGTGTCAACAGACAAACTAATTAAAGCTCTGGGCAGAATTATTGGCACCCCTGAATTTTATGAGCGGAGTTTAAATTATGTTCAGAAATAAATACAAATGAACCAAATTTGTATAATGAGAATATTTACTAACATATCCAAAGTTTTGAACAAACGATGCTTTCTTATAGTGAGGTAAGTCGGCAAGAAAACCGTGACGCCTCTGAAGGAGATATAAGCTTCTGTGGGTGTGATTGGAGTAACCATTTGTCTGTTGCATCACCATTCACAGCTTCATAGCGAAGTGGAACAGAGAAGAGCTTCAATACAAACAAACAAATCGAATCTAGCCTTGAGTCTCCCATGTGCCTTCTGACAAACTGTAGCTGACATTTCAAGCCATCTTTTTAAGAAAATCCTTCCCTGTTCCACTCCAGCATGAAGCTGTATAACTGGTGATGCAACAGACAAAAGTCACACCGTGCAGAGTTGCTCCAATCACAGACACAGAAGTTTATAACTCCTTCAGAGTTGTCATGGTGGCTTCCCTCACTCGTTTCCTTCTTGCATGGCCACTCAGTTTTTGAAAACTGCCTACTTCAGAGAGATTTACCGTACAGTACCATACTGTTTGTATTTTCTTAATGACTTATGCAGTCAGACATGTTCAGTGGATTGAAAAATGTTCATGCATCCATTTCCAGGGTTGTCTAAAGAACAGTGATGATTTACTGTGAATTCATCAGAATGCCAACAACTGTGTCATGAATAAATTTTGTTTTACTTTATGTTGTGGTCATTGTGCATATTAAAAGATGCCAACATGGCCCAAAATAGGAGGTTCACTGAGCCTCACCTGGATCTATTAGAATCTGGAATTTCAGAGATGAATATGCAGTAGTTTGTACAAAGTTATTTATGCAAAATTTGTGGACCCATTGACTGACTCAATCCTACTCTTGACCTGCTTATTGCGGGGAATATGGACATTTTATTGGACATTTCATTATTTTGATTAAACAAAATGGGATGGTTTTCATTTGTTTCTGAACATATTTTAAATTTTATACTTAAACGTCATGGGTGCCAATAATTCTGACCAGGACTCTAAAACGGTTTGAATTGGGGAAAAAAACCAAAAACTGAGGAATCGACATCACATAAACCTTGTAATTTAGTAATTGATTGTTTCTTTAGTTTTTAATTCAGTAGGAAAGAGTCACATTTGATGTTTGCAAAGGAGTGTTTGGACATTTGAAATTAGCTTGTTGTCCTTCAAATAAAAGAAAAAACAAACGGTGAACATTACATTTTAATCAAAATTCTGGGGTGCCTAAACTTTTTTGCAGTGCTCTGTTGATTCCACATGATTTAGAAAATGGAGCAAATTAATCTGCATAATTCATCAGTTATGATTTATCAGCTCAAATATGTTTGAATAAAACATATTCCTGTGTTAACACCCATGTTGACAAGTGAACAAATGCCTCAGCTCTTCGCCAGAGTTTAGCCGTATTAAACTGGCATTGTGACCAAAGTGGCATTATGTTAAATGATTGAGTAATGAAGCTTTTTTTATTATTATTAATCTTGACTCTGACTTAATAACTATAGTGCAATGTGTCTGTAATTCAGACATCCACCAGTGATGGCCAATTAATCCCAGACAAGCTAAGCTCTGGTGTTGGGCAGCGTCAGAAGCTTGTATTTGTACTCGAGCAGCAGTGGTGCATTTTTGTTTGGTTTTCAGTTTGTTTTTTATATTTAAATTTGGAGCGATTTGTCAACTTGAAAGCAGCAAAAATCAAAATATGGTGCACGGGTTACAAATCTGAAGAAAGCTGTGAATAGTTGTGAAAATTGCAAAACAATATTGAAAATGCAGCTTGAGTATGAGTGAAAAATTGACAATCATTAAGACATTCATGCTCTGTTGCTGCCTCTCAGAAAATCGATCGCTGGTGTTAAAATGAATGCCTGAGTCCAAGATTGATGTGACTGGTGACTGATTTGTGCTTTTGGAAATGCACTGCTCATACATGTATTTCTGGATGTTTTCTTGACCTCATTAGAAAATGGTCAAGATGTTTGACATCTTGGTGACTATTTTGGAGTTTCTATTATGAATGTGACATGTCTTGAGTAACAGCCATACATGCTTTGTAAGTTTACATATACATTGTTTATGGAAAGCTGACCTACTAAAATTTTGAAGATATATGCCAATTTGGCAACAACATTCATCTGGGAATTTCATGGTGAACAAATTATGAGCAGGCTGTATGTTAAATGGTGTGTTTACATGGAGAAAAATTTTTTTTCAGAAGATGATTGGCATTAAAATTAAGACTTTTATTTTCTACCTTTTTCTTTTCTTTAAATACACATTTAGTAATTAGTAATTTTTATAGGTTCCACTCCTGATTATAGGTTCCACTCCTGATCAGCATTATTGGCAAAAATGAACCAATTTTGTATAATCAGAATATTTACTAAATTTCTTGTGGCTGTTCATGTTTTTGCTTGGGGTCACCACAGGGGATCTGGTATTGATCTATGTGTTGATTTGGAACAAATTTTACACTGGATGCCCTTCCTGATGCAATTCCAGATGTACATAGAGAATGGGGCGAGGGTGGCCTTGAACCAGGGACCTTCTGTTTTGGAGATGAGTGCACTAACTACGCGCACCAGTAAAATGTCCAAAGTTATTGATCAAAAACCATAAAAATGCTTTCATGTACTGAAAAAAAACAACAAATAAAATGTTATATAAATGGTTATCGGCGCACTTTGAGGAAGTTGCACTAAGTTACACTTATCACTTGCACAGACAATTTTCTTTCGACAAGTCGGGATGGATACATGAAAATTTCCTAGTCACTGAATATGTCTTGGACTAACATGCTACTCTACAGTAAATCTGGGTGGAATAGGCAGTTCTCAAAACTGAGTGACCATGTTAGAAGACCATCAGTGAGAGAAGCTACCAAAGGCACCTATAGGCTTCTATGGATGTGATTGAAGAAACTGGCCATAGTCCGTCTTCCATCTGTTGACCAACCAGTGACACAGCTCCTAAGCTATACAACAAACCTAGTCTCACTGCCATCTAGTAAACTTTCCCTTTCACTCTTGCAGATACAATTCTATCATAACTATCTTTTTACTTGTGACGCTCTTCTCAACCCACTCCATCCCTGCCTGTATGCTCTTCTTCACGTCTCTGCAACACTCCATTATTTTGAACATTTGATCCCACATATTTAAACTCGTCTACCTTCACCACCTCGACTCATTGCAATCTCAACATTCCATTGTGCTCTCTAATTCACACACGTACTAACTTGCTTCTGCCAACTTTCATTCTCTTTTTCTCCACAGCGTATTTCCACCTCTCTAGGCTTCCCCCAACCTGCTCCCTACTCTCACTACACAATCACAATATCATCTGCAAACATCATAATCCATGGAGACTCGTGTCTGATCTTGTCCTTCACCATTGCCAACAAGAAAGGGCTCATATCTGATCCTTGATGCAATCCCATCTCCACTTTGAACACATCACTCATTCTTATTGCATATCGCACCGATATCACACTGTCCTCATACATATCCTGCACCACCCTCACATACTCCCGACTTCCTCATACAATACCACAACTCTTCTCTCGGCACTATCATAAGCTTTCTCTAAATCCACAAACGGACAATGCAACTCCTTCTGGCCTTCTCTATACATCCTCATCAGCACTCAAAGCAGTCATCACATCCGTTGAGCTCTTTCTCAGATTGAAATAATATTTCTGATGAGGTTTCTACCTATGTAGTTACTGTAGCTGTATACATCACCCATATTCTTAACAGTCAGTATGTCCATTTTTCTTCTTAACCATATGAAATATACGCAGAGCAGGCAGCTCAATGGGATGGGAGTTTGGCTACCAATATGTAGACCAGGGTTCGATTGTTGGTCATGCTACCTGTCTGTATCTTTGGACAAGACACTTCATCTACATCATCCCAGTCCACCCAACTGTAAATGGGAACTGGCCTTGGCTAGGCTAGTAGCTTGTGATGAACTGAGGGAACACTAGTTCATCACAGACTGCTTCACGTTACAGTATCCAGGAATAAGAACCAATGGGCCTCAGAGCCCATATATGAAAGCTTTTTTGTTGATGTTGTTCAGTAACTTCGTACATTTTAAGTATTCCGATTATTAAAAATGGTTAATTAGCTTTTTATTTCTGAACATATTTTAAATTCTGTACTTAAAACTCAGGGGTGCCTATAATTCTGACTAGGACTATATCTACTTTGTTGCCAAGAGCTTTAGCCACTGGCTAAATTTTATCTTTTGTTTTATTATTATTAGTACTAATTTTAAATAGCTTTTGAATTGTTTGACTAGGTGTTCGTTATGCCCCTCTGCATATAGCCAGCAATTTTCTTATGGCGGCTCTCAAATTGTTCCACCATGTCCTTGCACTGTAAATAGAGAAGAGATGTCATCAACACTGCAGTCATGAATGTATTGAATTAAGTAACACATTAATCTTACTTTAGTTCGATACTGCTACCCTCTGCAGCTGGCTGCTACATGCGCGCACGCGCACACACACACACACACGTTTGTGTCCCTTTTGGGGACCTTGATTTTGGTCCTCACCATGCAACAAGTAACCACCAGATGAAATTGCAAATGAAAATGCACACATAGTATCTGGCTGTATGCAATGTTTATTTGCTTAAACTTCCAAGTGTTGTTTGAATGTGGCCTTCAGATTTTAATCAGGTTGTTTGTTAGACTACGCCTTTTCCCAGAAGCTGACACCAGTTTCCGCCAATCGCAGGCCTCTCTAATATGGCAGGAACTGGAGGAAGAAGAGGAAGAGGGGCTTGATGAAGGCCCCCATGGACTGTTCCGCTCTGGACTGCGGAGGCGACAAATGCAGAGGAGAACGAACAGAGATGAGGAAGATGAAAACAGAATTGAAGGGTCATTGCGACGACATCGCAGGGACGGGATCTCAGACTATCCTGACGATGACTGTATGCGATATTTTGTTGTGGGCACACTGGCGGCCCTGTTTGCTCTCTTTGTCAATTTAGTCTATCCTCTGATTTGGAAATCCAGCTGGACCTGACCAGTGGATAGATGGTGATGGGGTAAATCATGTTTGAACATGACTTCACTCTGAAAAGAGACAGTTGACAAATTATACAGATGAACATAAGCCATATTAAAAGTTTTAAGGTAACGTGCATCGAAAAACCTCTCACTCTTATTTGAGTAAGCGCAGAGGTTGCCATCCATTGGTTTTCAGTGGAATTCTATTTTACATTTGAATTATATGCATAATTTTGTATTTTTGGCACTCCTTCACACTTTTAAAACTGCTTCGGGTCTTAAAAAAAAAGAACAAAAATGACCCTTTTGTGACAAGAAAACGGTTTTCCTGATTCATGTTGTTTAGATGAAAGCTAAAAGCTAACAGTTCTGAACAGCATCTTTTAGCGATGGTCAATATAACTTTACATCTATGCATTTTATTCACTCTTGCTGCCAATGTAAATGTCTCAACTTTGTGTGCTTTTCAGCAAGTTTGCAGTTGCAGTCTGAGTTTCTCTCTGACAGATCAGCTCGAACAGCCTTAATCACTCACACAGTCAATGGACCCTGGAAATTAGTTCCAGCAACACTGTAGTTCAGCATGATCATATACTTGTAAGATGAGATAAAGAAATTGGTTGGCTGAATCAAGATGATAATTCCACAGTCTTAGTGATTTAAGTTAAGTCATTGTTAAATGACCTTGTTCTTATACTCATGTCAATCTCCTAAATTGCAGTCAAAGATGTGATCAGAAACACTAATAGAAGCCTAGATCATTGGTGTATGTGTAAAGAGGCACTTCAACAGTGCAAGCAACTCTGAAAAATGTTTTTATCTTGAAACCAAGACACTTTGTTCTTGGCCATTTTTATTTTGCCTTTGCATTCACCCTGATTTACAGTCTTGGTCAAAATTATTGGCACCCCTGATTTTCGAGTCCATAACTCAGAATATCCAGAAACAAATGTCAATGAACCAATTTTGTATAAATGAATATTTCATAAAATTCCCAAAGATGTTGGTCAACTATATATATATATATATATATAAAATGCTATCATATGGTGAAATACAGAAATGATGTGCACTGTAATAACAGCAATGTGCAATAACTGTCCAGCGACAGTAGTAGTATAAAATGGTCCTTCAAACACAATGGAAAACAAATAAGTCTTACCTGTGCTTAATTCAGTGTCTACATGACATGACTTAACCAGTGTATGATGACTTTTCTGCATAAAAAGGCGATAATTGTTTATAGTTTCTGTTTTACGGTAACAAAGACAAGAGCTCCAAAAA
>OMMV01027865.1:2466-22317 GCA_900302635.1 Chatrabus melanurus
CTTTTTAGACCGGTAGAGAAAGTTATTCTCCGCTATGACCAAGGTAGCCTTCGTTAGCCTTCATTAGACTTTGTTAGCATCCAGTAGCCTCCGGTAGCCGAAGTTACTGGTGCGATCATCTATGCTGGGTGCTGCTTCGCCCTGCCTACTCAGAATCACTGGACAGTGGTGTGTCGAACCCCTCTCCCACATGTTGCCATGTTGGCAAAGGTCCCGCTTGTTCTAATGGAGCGCTGGCTAATGCCCGCCTCTGTAGGCCTCCACTAGCATCACAGTGTGGAGTGCCATGCTGCGTTTGAGGTTCGCTACCAAACTCCAGGAAAGTGATCTTTGCTGACGTTTATCCACCTTTCACTCCCTTTCACCACGTTCCCCAAATGCTGAGGTAAACATCATAGTGTGACTGCAGCTTTAGTGTTTAATAGTATGTATAGGTGTATCTTTATCCAGTTCTTCTGAATAGCTGGAAAAGCACTGGACCCAAATTTTGACCTTAGCTTGTGACCTTGAAGTTGAATTTTTCTTAAAATTAAATCAGTTTATCCTGAGCCAACCCTCAATCATTCCACCAAGTTTGGTCCAAATTGGATCAAAACACTATAAGTTTTTTGTTCACACTTGGATGGACATTTGTTATTTTGGTACTTTAAATTGTGCTGGATGGGCACACAGGACCGTAAAAATTACCCTCAGATGTGTTACATCTGTGTGTGGGTTAAAACAAACAAACAAACAAACAAGCTTTTTGCAAAACTGGCAACAAATCTAAAAGAAAGATAGGCTTTGACCTATTTTGGGTTTGCCTGCTGTTTTCTTCCAACTTGTACTTTTTATGTTAATTGCCTGTTTGACTAACTTGGATGTTGATGACTTTGGTGGCTTTAGTCTTGTTTATTGTTCCCCCTGAAACCCTCCAGATTTGGGACCACTGAAATAGAGTACTAATATTTGAAAACTATTTGCTGAGAGTGTGCAATAAATGTCCAGAAGGCGTCACATAAATGCTCCTTACTGCATGTGCATTAGCCATTTGCTGAGAAACAGCTGGTATTATTTGCCGTTGAGGAATGCACGTCTCAGAATAGATGTCCAGCCTGCATGTACCTATTGCAGTGCAGCGTCTGAGCATGGACTTGAGTCTGCCAATAGCAGTGCTCTGTGGCATCGTGGAATGAACAGCTGTCTGCCTGCCAGTCCAGTCTGTTAACTCTGTCGCCCCTCGTCTCAGGCCTCGTGACAGCGTCCCAGATTTTACAGATGTCCCGTCTCCACCTCAGCCCACTGCCACTCCTCCCCCGTCTCTGCTCTTGGACCTGGAGCTCCAAGAAGCTTTCCAGGAATGTGAACAGCAGATGGCGTCACTTGGCATTCTTCAGCACGTCAGCACCACGCCTGAGACGGTTAATGATTTTGAGAAGAAAACTGGAGAAGTGATGGTTAATATAGCCAATGAGTCATCATCATTGCCTCCAATCATGGTCCAGTCAGGACATAGCAACTTGCACCATGGAAACAAGAGTGCACACGGAAACAGTGAAACACCAAACAGTCAAATGGAGACAGTAGTGTTTAGTTTTAGGAATTACATACTCGGTACTGCCGGGGAAGCAGGGGGGAATAAAATAAAAACGATTCAGAGCCAGGATAAATGTCCAGAGGTTAAGCCTGAAAAAGTGCACATACAATCACAGACAGCAACAAATATAGATTCATTTAAAAATGTTCTGCTTACAGAGCAGAGCGAGGCTGCTAATTCAGATTCAGTCAGTGTGGGAAAAAACACTTTGGATTTTTCTCCAGCAATCGAGGACAATTGCACATATAAAATAACAGAAATGTCAAATGTAAAGCAGGAAAAAGGAAGTGACGAGTCCAATATTAACACATTTATAATAAAAAATGATTTAATTAATGAAACATCAGAGTGCAGTATGCTTCAATTAAGAGATAAACAGACACATGAAGACACACACTGTGAAGAAGGTAATAAGTTTAAAATGCTGCAACAGGCAAATTTGCCAAACAACAAAGAGGTGAAGAAAAAAGAAAAAAAGAGGCAAGATAAGAAGAAAAGCATAGAGATGAGTCTGGAGATGGGACAGACAGCACAAAATGTAGAGCAGCCTGGAAATCTATGTGCAGGTTTGCAGTTTGACAGTCCGACTGTGATATGCAGTGATAATGGGTTTGGTTGCAAACAACAGCTGAGTCCCAGAGGAGATCTGGGTTCCAGCCCCCCGCTATCAGCGCCTCAAAGCCAGCAGGATCGTCTTACCACTGTGGCTTGTTCACCTGCATCTGAGCTGGCTCTTTTACAGCAATCAGATAACCACAGCCATATGGAGGCCTACTGTGGCATGAATCACAGCTCCAATGAAGCAGGCGGAAATGTCAACATTAACCAAAACACAGCGGCGACATATGTCCAAACCGCCACTATCAATCCGGCTGCTGCACAAACACAAGAGGCTGCAGTTACCCCAGAATCAGAGGTGCACACATTGAATCAGAGCCCATGTGTAGGAGAGAACAGTGCGGCTTTAGTGGTGGTTCCTGCGTTGCCACTGACAACACCCACGATGCCCGAAAAAATAGAATGCAGCGGAGAGGGAGAGAACGGGGAGTGTGATTTACTGGAGAGAGTCAGAAGAAGCACGGTAGCAGTCAGAGAGAGAGAGAAAACAGGAGGAGACAAACATTTAGGAGGAACAGAGACATGTCTCATCTCTGCAGGAGGAGAGACGAAAGGACTCCAGGACAGCCCGTCTCAGCTCGCATTCATCTGCTCACCAGAAAAAAGCTCCCTAACGGTCTCAGCCAAAGGGAGACAGGCTGCATCTGAGAACTGCTGCCGTAGCGCAATGCCTTACAGCTCGGCTGAGACTGAAGTGAAAGGACCGATTGAGACGACCACTCGCAATGTCGGCACAGAGTTCAGCCCAGCTGAGGAGGGAGAGAGTGTGAAGGAGCGACTCTGCTTAGTAACCGTTATTAGTACTTTTCCCCTTGGACCACTCACTGGTCCTGATTGTCAGGATTACAGTGCTGCGGGATTGGAGAGCACAGGAAAGGGAGGAGGAGGAGGAGGGCTGTCTGTGGAGCACAGTTTATTCAGCCAGCCAGAAGGCTCTAGTAATGGGGTGTCATCAGCTGAGACCGAGACATGTCCGCCCACTGTTGCTGCCGAGTCACAGTTGAAGCCACAGCGCTGCTGGAGTGAGTCGATTGCTACTATCACTGAGAGCATCTGTACAGCACAGGAGCGTCTCTCTCAGCCTTGCCAGGACCGGCATGGCGCAGCAATTTTACCTCTCCTCGCTCACTCTGAGCAAAGATCCAGCAATACAGATGGAGGTTTAAGGGCTGATCAACAAGAGCAGATATCACAGGAAGCACCGACTGTTGGACTCACTTGTGAGGAATCTTCCGTTACACAGGCTGAAAGAAACTCTGACCAAGTCTTCCTCTCTTTATCCTCATCTCATCTTTTGAATATTTCGCAACAAATCCCAGGTGAGGTCGCAGGTAGCAATCAACAAGTGCAACCTGCAAGTAGCACCGCAGAAGCCGGGACAGCAAAGTGTAAACCTGATTTCCAACGGCAAGTCCAGACCCGGAGCCCTACTAGCATGTCCGAGGTGGATGTGTGTGACAACAGACGAGGCAACAACAGAGTTCACTTTGAGGAAACTGTGAAAGAAGAGTGCAGTTCATCTGTGGACCTCGTCAACATGTCGGTGTCGGCTTTAGATTGTGCCTCTTTGCCTCCGCTGACGGTGCACGAGAGCTTGTACCATCCTGTTGTCGAGGCCGCTTACATCTTCCAAGATTTTCTCAATGCCAAGAAGCCAGAAGTCTCCACTGAGGCAGCTACCAAGAATGAACCAGCAATACAGAGCTCAGCTGACTACCCAGAACCTAGGAAAGATGCAGGCAGGCTGCAGTTGACCACAGGAGATATGATTAATATTGAAGAGGAGAATATCGCTGGAAATCAGTCGGGTTGTGACAACTCGCATGCAAACATTAACTCACAACCTGCAGCTGAGGCGTGCTTAAATGAAAATACTGCTAAACAACCATTTCCATGTTCTTCAGAGGAAAATCAACCTGGTATAGAAGAATGTTTTGACCTTTTACTAACAGCCAAATATGAAGGAAGTGCTGTCTCCGAGGGTGATAATCGGCTTGTTAAACAGAAGGCAGCAACAGTGACTAAGCAAGAAGGAGTGGAAGAAGAGGTGGAACCAGAAAAGGGTGATGTAGAGCTATGTTTGTCAGAATGGAAAAAGACAGAAGAGCCACATGAGGAGTCCAAAGGTTTACTGAGCAGTGGGCAGCCACAGGAGTCACCTTTAGAAAGTACCGATGCTGCTGTGGAGGAAAAAGAAGGTAAAGGACACTCCCCCACCTCCTCCTCTGTGCTTCCACATAGCGATTTGACCTGCAAGCCCTTCAGCGAATCTCCAGTTGTTGACCATGACTGTACCACAAATCTTGAAACTGTGACCTTGTCCTCTGCAGCCCCTCCTCAGATAAACCACGACAGCCCTACTAATCAGCTGCCTAGCCAATTAGATCAAACAACCTCTTGTGTACCACTGATCGAAAATGACCTTAAATCTAGCGAGGGTTCTGTAACCAGAGATGAGATGATGATATTAGAATCAGTCTCTGAAGAGCCTGTTTCAATTAGCACTCAGTGTGCCGGTGAGCCTGCTTTTGTGCTGCCGTGTCCTGGCCCAATGTTGAGTCACTTGGAGTTTGTTAATGACTGTGACGTCTCATATCCTGAACAGACAGACACTCAAAGTGCTGCTAATGGCAACAGCACCACTATCTGTGAAGAAGTGGGCGGTGTCATGAGGGGCGAAGTGACACAAATGTTTTTAGCACATGATGTGGTCCACAGTGACGACGGCGTCTATGCGAATGACATTTGTCAGAAAGCGGAAGACAGAAAAGACTTTTCAGAAACTATCAATGAATCGACAAATTCTGCAATTATTAAAGTGGACTTTCCATCTGATTACAAAATCGCATCTGCACAAGAGGAAAATTTGACTCCAGACGCGCCTCCTGTTGCACAGGATGAAGTAAAAATGCATGAATCCGTCAATGTCATCTCTCCATCTCACAATGAATTGGAGTCTGTTGATATTAATCATGTTATTTGTGAAGCATCTATTACAGAGAACCTCCAAAATATCAGCTGCCAGCTCAGCGGTGACCTCACTACTGCCACGCCTTATGATGAAATTAGCAAAGACAAACCTGACGACGTGAAAGAGAAACACAAAATGGAAGATCAGACTTCAGCGTCATTTGAAGAGGAGAAGAAACAAGTTGAAGAACCAACGTTGTACAATCAAAAGGAAGCAGAAGAAAGCAAGCAGCAGGCGGGAGAAACAGATGCATCACCGCAGCAGAGTGATGGGTCAGATATAAAGCCTGCTGAGGAAACAGGAGGCCTGCAGCCACCATGTCAAGTACAACAGACTGAATTGCCGATAACAAATATAAAGGAAACAGAAAAGAATGGCAGTGCATTTAAAGGGGAAAGTGATGCTGTTTCTTTATCGCCAAACACACCAACAAGTTTAAACCAGTCTAGTGGTGAACCTCATACTGTTCTTGACCCCCAAACTATAACACATTGTGGTGCAGCTCCTAGCCAATCACAGTCCACCTCCGCTCCAAAATGTGCTCAACAACAAGTGCAGCAGCAGCAGCAGCTGGTACCCAGATGTCCTGTAGCTGGATTTTCAGCCGGCTGCCCGCAGTGGTGTGAGGGGAGAACAGAGAGTCACAGTGAGGTCAGGCCGACCGAAGCACTGATTCCTGAAGTAAAAAGGGCAGCAGAGGGAGGGGGAGGCTCTGTCCGGAGTTTATTTCAGTCAGGCAGCCGTGATGAGATGATGGATGGTGACATCAGTGTCAGTGAGGGAGTGATAGATGTAGAGAAAAGCGAAGGAGAGCGAGTTAGAACCGTGCCAGGTCTCGAAAAGGTTTATGTGCCTTCTCTCCTTGAGAGTGATTTAAACAAGAGTGGAGCAGCAAAGAGAAATGCCTCAGCCGACATAGGTACAGTAAGAGCCTCCTCTCATATAGGTGAGGAAAGACAGGATGTGCAGGAGAATGAAATACTCGGGTTAGGGTCAGATACATATTTTATGCCAAGCACTGAGACTGTGACAGACATGGTTGGTAAAAGTCAGCAAAAAAGCAATCTATCAGCTGCCTGTCAAGGCCAACGTGACAAACCTCAGGCTTCCAGGAGCACTGCCACACCCACTGATGCTGTGTTGCACGAACATGAGTATTTACCTTTGGGATTCTCCGGCTCATCTCAGCTCAGCACAGAACAAAGTTCCAGTCAAACCTCAGCTGTGCACGGCAGTTTAATCGTACACACGGCCATAAAAGGCCCTGATGTTTGGGAAGTCACAAAGAGTGATAAAGCAGCTGGCAACGACAAGGAGGAGTGCAGCCACGAGAAAATACAAAGTGAAATACAAGCAATAAATGAGGAAGAGCAGGGTGCCATAAATCCAACTGGGAGTGCTAACGATGTGGACTCAGGTTCAGTTAAAGTTTCTGACTTCAGTGAAAGCAAGGTGTTGCATGGCAGCACGGAGAACATTTGTCATACTGAGGGGAGCTTTGCCATGTTGAAGGGAACAGAAAATGAACTAACTGACGTGTTCAAGCTACCATCTGTTGTTTGGTCACAGTCCTCGGACTACACTGCAAGAACCCAGACTGTGGTTCCTTCCCAGTCGGTGCCTCACCCCCCAGATGAGAATGTGGTGAATCCCCAGCATGATCCTGAAGAAGGGAGATCAGAGGAAAAAGCCCACTCCTGCAGGTTTCCTACTGAGCAACAGACTGAAGCTACTGGAGCTGTGATCACGACAAAGACTCTTGGACAGCCATCCCAAGAAGTAGAGATAAATTGGATAAACGCTTTAAAGGAGGCCGCTCTCGTCTCTCAGACTGAACAGCGGGACACTCTGGAGACTTCTGCTACATCTTCAAGGTAAACACAAGAGCATGTGTGTGTTTAAAAGGTGGACTGTGGTTTTCATTTTTATGAGGGAGAGGCCTTAAGAACTACAGATTAGGGGAACACGCACACGTTTTTTTTTTTTTTGAGAAACGGTGAACATGGACACACACTATTTCAAATCAAAATCAATGCTTTTAGGCTGGAAATGATGATTTGGGGTTACTGTTTTGTGTTTAAATTACAACCCAAAATCAGAAAAAGTTGGGAATGTATGGAAAATGCACATTTACAAAAATACAGCGATTCTTTCATTTACTTTGCCTTCTATTTCACTGCATACAGTATGAACCCAAGATATTTCACGTTTTGTGTGGTCAACTTCATTTCATTTGTTAATCCTGTCCCTTGTGTCTACTTGTTAAAAGACCACTGTAGGTCACTGTGGATCTCTCCTCTAATGTGTTACACAAAGTAGCATGCTGCCATCATGTATTTTAACTTTATGGTAGAAAGTAATGCTGCATTTGTCTCGAAATAGGATCTATGAATTTCTTACATCCTAGGAAACGCATAACACTTCATCTGCATTCTCTCAGTCCATCCAGCTGTAAGTGGGTACTGGTCTTGGCTGGGGAAGTAATCCTCGTTGAACTGGTGTCTCGTCCAGGTGGAGTCATAGACTCTCATCCACTTCACAATACAGAATCCAGGGATACGTACCAGCACCGATGGGTCTCAGGGCCTGTATAGGATATGGGACTTTTAGGAACAGTCAAAGAAAATGCCCAATGAGCCTTATCTTGGCGATCTAGATTACACGGCCTAAAGCGCATAGCACAAGCGCATTTGCGGCGTGTCCAACTGCACTTTGCTATTTACATGGCTTGTAATCTGAGCTCAGAGTAAGGCTCAGGGTGCAAAGAGGTTTTATTTAGTTACTATGACACTTATGTAAGGTGTATGAATATTGCATTGTGTAAATAGCAAAAAAACTCTGTGCTCAGCTTTAGTCCAGGTTTATGGTGGTCTATGGCGAAACTGCTTTGTGCTTCACTGTAAACCTGAACAAGTTGGCACGACTCAAAAATATTGATGTAATTAATTACCACAACTTTTGAAAAAAAGTTTCTCTCCTCAAAAATAACAAGCTATTCAAAATTAGAGTTACATATATCTTTTGAATGCAACTAAATGACATCAGTTAACTCACTTATTTGAAGTAAAATGAACTTGGTTTGAGTTCAACAAACTTCAATGAGCATAGCAATGTAACATCCTAAAAAAAATTGCACTGTGACCAAGGAAGCAGTCAGGTATGGAGCGAGGGCTCTCCTGGATTGTGAACAACTTGTTCTATCAACTGAGCCACAGGCACAACTGTTGCATTTCGACTAGAACAAAGTCAACATGATTAACATGTCTGAAAAAGACTGGCCTTTAATCTAAGAGTTCATTAGATGTCATTCTCTGTCTTTTTTTTTTGGTTTACTGAAGCAGTCTTAGATGCTATACCTGCTGGAATCAATCAACAAAAAGAAAATGGTTAATTTCAGTTGTATTTTGGATGCATGTTTTATTAAAAGACTTCTTTGTCCAAATCTGAGTAGATCTATTGTTTTGTGTGATTCATAGGATTTGAAGTTACAATATGCTAATTTTGAGTGTAGACACTAGTTGGCTGCTTGTGCTGCCAGCTCTCGAACAATGATTCGGTATTGTGTTTTGTTGGTTGGTTTTTCCAGTGTTTGTCGAGATGATGAAAATACTATGGGTTGTGGGAAGAAAGTACACTTGGCTATGGGAAGAAAATACACTGGTTTGGGACAGTGGTGCAGATGGAACTGGAAAATTGGTGGATCAATCCCTGAGTGCTCCTGCATGTCAGCGTGTCCTTGAAAAAGTCAATAAACCCCAAAATGTTTCCAACTCGATTAACGAACACCGTACTCAGTGTTGATTCTGCCGTGGCTAGTATTTGAATATTGTGTTCTTTGTACTTAAAATTAAGTTCTATTAACCCGAATACTGTAAGTTGAAACAACTGACAGTATGAGTTAATTTAATCAGCGTTTCTAATTTAGCTGCAATTTGAAGATATATGTAATACTAACTTCAAATAAGTTCTTGTAACTTATTTTTGAGTACACAAACTTAAATTTTTTTTTTAGGCAATCAATTACATCATTTTTTTGAGTTCTGCCAGCTTGTTTGGGTTTACAATATCCTCATGATACTGAGGTACGGCAGGCACCATGTTGCCTGGCCGTACCTCAGTATTTTAAGCCCAACATGCCCATGGCACAGAGTAAGTAGGCTTGTTATTTAAAGGATGTCGGTGCTGGGCATGAAAATGACAACTGTGTCAGGGGGAACCCTTCAATGACACACTGTGCTGACTACTGCTTTGTGCCAGGTGGACGCTACGGCCCCTTGACTGGGAAATTTGGGAATCATTTGTGAGCCTGGGGTTGGACAGAACAAGGACTCATTTATTGTTTCAATGAACATTTTGATTTATTATATTTTATTGTTTCCACAGATTGTAAATTGGTGGCATTTTGGTATTTCCCCCTGCTCTAATATTCATAGTTTTCTGTAATTCCACACTAACGTGGTCAGCAGTGAAATTACAGAGTAGTGCAACTATGCATATGGATGAGGGGGTAAAGACAGAGCTGGACTTTGTCGTAACTGGAGCTTGGGTCAGATGACTGTGCCTTAATGGAAGTAATGCAGCCCTTTATATCCAAACGGTGACATCAGCTTCGACATCAGATCTGCTCTCCAGGGCAAGAATGAGCCTTTTCTCACACAAAACACTTCGCTCGTCACAATGCTACAACACGCACACCCACAC
The DNA here is from genome assembly GCA_900302635.1 of Chatrabus melanurus. Lineage (NCBI taxonomy): Eukaryota > Metazoa > Chordata > Actinopteri > Batrachoidiformes > Batrachoididae > Chatrabus > Chatrabus melanurus. The sequence goes on from OMMV01027865.1 coordinate 12,333, forward strand.
ACTCCTGAAGTCACACAAGCTCCATCCTCACACAAACACAAACACTTGTCATTTGTCAGTCATTCCTTGTGTATGTGCTGTAAGCTAAACAACAAATATCCCAACCCCTCCTCTTTTGTATTGTTTCTACAGACCCCTCCCATCACTGGAGTCTCCTCAAGTAGAGTTTCTTACTCCAACTGAGGAGATAGCTGCTCCTCAAAGCCAGGAGGAAAGCCAACCACAGGAACAAACGGCAGAGAATCCACCTGTAGCACCTGAGAAGAAACCAGTAGATCTCCCTGAACTCAACCACAATGCAACACTCCAAAAACTATTGCAGCAGGAGGTGGAACCTTCCAAACAGAAGGCGAATGAAAAGGTCTCAGAAGTAGTGGTAGAGAATACAGGAGATCTGCTGGAACCAACCAAGAAGCTAAGAGAAGAGCTTCCAGAGCCACAAAAGGAGCCTATAACTTGCTCAGAAATACTGGACGAGCCAGCTGCACACGTAGAACCACCACAGAGCATCGAAGAACTGCCTGAACCACAGCAGACGACAGCACAGCACTTAGAGAAGAAAACAATCAGTGAGCTGCCAGAGGAACCACCGGAAAAAAACATTATCACAACACCGGAGACAGATACAACCCAGGGTCCTGCTGAAGTTCCTCCAGACAGTGGGTAAGTGTGTTTGTTACATTATGCAACATTTGTATGCATCCACTTTGGCTTTTCTCTTTTTGGTTGGTGAAAAGTTTACTTGTACTGAAGAGGTCATGGTTTCACCCATGTTTGCTTGAAAATTTGTTGCTTTCTCAGCAGAATTACCAAACACTAATTTTCACTTTCTCAAAACTGGGCTGAAGAAACCAATAGTGTGAATATGAAAGCTGGTGAAGCCAGGAAATTTTAAAACATTTTCTTTAAAATGAAAGAAAAAAAGACAGGATTAGCCGTTTAAATAGAGCTGATTTTCCAAAAATGTGGAGAACAGATTGGGCCTATTTTGGATCACTTGGAAAGATTTGAGTAAAGGGACAGAGTCGATATGTTTTGAAGATTTTTTTTTTACTTTACAAAATACATTTTTCTGATATTTGATGAAAAGTTTGGGTCTAATGGGAAATTGTTTATGACATTATATTACAGGATTTTGGTAAAGGGGTATTGCCAGGAAATAAAATAAATGAAACGTGTTTTTAAGATTATGAGATGTTTTATGATGAGATTTCTTTTTAATAAAACCTAGTAGATGCAGTGCGTTACTAGAACAGATTTTCACAAAACTTGCTGAAAATGTTTAGTCTAGCTTGGAATAAATACCAATACATTTTGGTATAAAGGGACAGAGCCAAGAATTTTGAAGTAACAGTGTCACTACTGGCCATTAGGACCCTTCGATTAGCAATAACTTGATAGGCCTGTATTTATTTTATGTTATCGTCATTGTGCATGTTAAAAGATGCCAACATGGCCCAAAAGAAGAGGTTCATTGGTCCTGACTTGTATCGATCAGGTGCAGGGTTGGTGACCCCTGGTTTAGACCTAACTCGTTTATTGACCACACTTTGAGGTGACTAATGAATGAATAATGAGCGCTATATGAATAAACTGAATTGAATAACTCTTTCAGACTTTATTCAGAGATTGAATTTAAGGACTAATATCTGGGATTTTAACTACGGTACTCACCTTTAAGAAAAATGGGTTTTGGAAACTGGTAATTCTGCTTGTTTTTTTTTTTGCTTTCTGTGAGGAAACCAGACTGTGATTTTTTTAAATGTCTTATTAGAGCTGATAATTAATTACATTTTAAAAATTAATTTAACTAGGATTTTTCCAATACAGTAACCTATCAAAGATATTTTATTGCAGCTAACCTATTTGTAAAGGGAAGACACACAGTCAGGTCCATAAGTAATTGCACAGTGAAACGTTTTGTAATTTTGCCTCTGTACACCACTACAGTGGAGATAAAATAAAGCAATCACGTTATTCTTGTTGTGTAGAGTTTCAGCTTTATTTCAAGGGGTTTAACAAAAAAAACCACATTAACCATTTAGGAATTATAGATATTTTTATACTGTCTACTCCAGACAGATTTACCATACAGTGCCATGCTGTTTGTATTTCTATTTTGAAATGTTTAACGCAATATATTTTATTAAACCCCTTGCATTAAAGCTGAACATCTACACTACAGGCACAGCTTGATTGTTTCTTTTCAGTGTCATTGTGGAGGTGTACAGAGGCAAAATTTAAAAAAATTGTGTCACTGTTCAAACACTTATGGACCTGAATATATACTTTACAGCTCAGGAGAAACACAGTAGCCATCCTGCCAGATGTGTAAAATGGATTTCCAAGTGCTTGGAGAGTCCTTTTTGTGGCTGTGTTTGGTCTCTGGTGGTTAAACAGAATCTCATTGGACAAATGGGGAGTCTCAGATTCAGGAACGCCCTGATTTGTATTGGTTGATTTAATGCATTGAATCCTTTATGATCTGAAAGCATCTGACAATGTTTCATACACGTGATAAACCAGTCAGTCAGTTTGACTAATCTGCATTACCTCGGGTGCATTCCGTAAATTTTAAGTATTTTAGCATCTCCATGAATGTCACTGACTCGGCAGTCTCAGCCTTTGAGATTGAGAGATGCCTGGGAAGAGCTTATGGAGTCATGAGGTTGCTGGACAGAGATGCTTGGTGATGCCGATATCTTTGTTGGAGAACGAAGGTCCAAGTCTTTCGGGTCTTGGTGCTTCCTGTCTTACTGTATGGTTGTGAGACTTGGATGCTAACCAGTGACCTAAGATGATGACTGGATGTCTTTGTTACTGGGTCTCTTTGGAGGATCGTTGGGTACTGCTGGAATGACTTTATGTCAAATGAACCATTACATAGGGAGAGTAAGATGAGAAGTATCACTTACATTGTGAGGGAACATCAGCTACGACATGTGTTGCGTTTCTCTGTGTGTGATCCAGCATGCAGGTACCTCAGTGTTGAGGACGCCCACGTATCACCTGGCTGCGACAGGTAGATGGTTATTTTGTTTGCCTGGGCGGTTGCCATCTCCAACTTTCCGTATACAGTATGGCATTCCCTTCTATCAAAAAAACCACCTTATTTATTTCCTTTTAGCCCTAGCTTTTCTCATCTCTCTCAGTTATCTCTGTTCCTATTGTCACCATTTGCTGCATGCCCAGTAGCCATCCCACATGCCAGAGTCGCACTTGCTGCCTGTCAGTCACAGCACTTGTGCCATCACTGCTGTTGGAAACAAAGTTTTGTTGGGAGTAGGAACAAGGAGGATCAACATCGATATGACTACTACAAGTCTCATCAACGGATAACGTTACACTGCATACGTGGAGAGAGAAATGTGAGTGCATGCTCGATGATGTGTGTGTGTGTGTGTGTACATGTGTGTTTTTTCCCCGCCCACAGAGGCTGTCCTAGCTGTCAGTCCTGCTCAGTCTGGGCAGCTTTGTGAAGTGAAGCCTGTAGTGGGAGGAATTTTGGAAGGCGCTCGGCTCCACTGAAGTCATTTGTACAGGCCAGACAGAGTGGAACAAACACCGGAGTTCGGAGGAACACTTGCGTGAGCGTGTACGGCAAAGTCTAAGTCACAGTCTTAGAGAGAGACCAGTGGGATGTAAATTTTAGTGCCTCAAGGGTTTTTGGAGTACGCCAAGAGCTCAACAGGAGTCATTCCCATGGCAGTCATAAAGTGTGATGAATTCCTCCGTGGCTGAAGTCTGAAGTCTGGGTGAGTTTATACGAGTAGCTGCCATAGTTTTTTTTTTTTTTTTGCTTTGGGTATGTGTTTCAGTCTGTCCAGGTGCACTGAGCAGATGGTCTGTAGGTAACTCGTGCTAATTACACTGTGCTGACCTCATCAGATGGGCAGAGCGGCAGGACAAATAGAAAGCCCGAATGACGGAAGTACGAAAAGAATGAACAAAGCTGTGAAACAAAACATAGCATGCTGTAAAAAAAAAAAAAAGAACAGGTTCGAGCATGTTTTCATCTGCTTGTGTGTACATCTGATCTGCTGTCGGATATTCCCCTAAATGCTCCAAAAATCCTATTTTAAGAAGGAATTTCATAAATTAACTTGCGCATACCAGAAAATAATAAAGCCCAGTGATTCACATACAACATAAAAGTTGAGCGAGTGGCTAAAACCACGACTATATAAGATCAGCCTTCACTTTTTAAACACTCTAGGTGACTTTCTTGTTGGCACGTACAGTATTTGTCGTCCATGTTTGCAGAGTAAAAAGAAAGTAGGATGTGGCGGATCTCACATTTCTGCTGCACGTGGGGCAGCACCATTGTTCATATGACCATACCTGCACAAATGAAGCAGATAATATGTCGTTTATTCTACCACACCAGCCCATTGGTGGTTAAAGTGAAGTCATTTTTTGTCACACAGTATACGGAACGTTATTGAACTTGCAGTACGTGTGTGTGAAGGCAGCGTTAGCTCGCTGCTGGATGCAGGACAGAAATGGTCCTCCCATCGTTAAAACATTAAAAAAAAATACTTTGTTTCAGTGAGTTCAGCTGGTTTTATTTCCAGTTCTCTGTTTATCATTAAACACTCTTTTTGAACTTGTTGTCTGTCATCCGTTTATGTGGAACAGAGCACATGCATGTGCAGTTTGAATATGATACGCGCAAGCCTTTACTCTCATCAGTTATGAAAGTGGACAATAACCAGGACTGTGTTCTGACTTGTGATATAAAGAAATCACTTATTTGAAGTGCCAGACAAAAAAACAAAAAGATTTCTTTTTACTTTTATTGAAGAAAAGACATCAGCATATGAACAGTAAATGTAACAAATTACGAAGACACAACAACAATATAAAAAAATACATTGACAAAATAATATTCGAATCAGGGCCTATATTAAATAAATCGCTGTAATATGACAGGGTTCATTCACTTTTTTGTTTGTCATTAAAGACAAAGAGTTCACATACAGATCAAATTCCACAAGAAACGACTTAAAGTTTGGGAGAGACTTGGAGAAACTTGCTCTATGTATGTGGAATTTAACAATTATAATTATAAGATTAGTAATCAGTGGCGGGCACAGTTCAGCTAACAGCTAGTTAATGAAGCTAAGTTTTTCGTTAGCGGATTAGCTTTTCAGCTAACCTTGAAAACTGTTTGCGGACCAATTCGTTTCCACTAAACTTAGTTCCGCTAACTTTAAGTCAGCTGACATATTTTTTTTGACTAAAGTTTAACGGTCAAAGACGTTTGTAAATTGTAAATTCATACATGTTTGTTCCTGTTGGAGCTTATACACTAATCCAATAAGTGAAATCAACACATTGCATGAAGGCAACGAGCGTCACCTCGAGGAGACGGAGGAGAAGGTCAAACTAGAATAAATGTATTAATTAGATTTGAATTATTTTTCATGCTTATTAATGTTTCTTATTCGTTGAGTACTTTCTGTACTGTGAATAAACTGTATGTTGAATGGAAACTACTGTTTAGTTTAATTTGTTCATTTAATTATTTATGTACATTTTTTATCGTCATCTGATCTCGGCATGCTAAACCTTTTTGGGCACCTCCATGTTTACGCGTCAACGTATTAAAATTTCAGCTATTTAGATCTGTTTTTCAGGGTTTTAGAGCCAAAAAACCAAGACAAAGTTCAATGCATAGAAGAAAAGTTAGTGGTTAGTGGTAGCGGCAGCTAAATGTTTTAGCGCTTTAACGTTATCACAGTTTTCTTTTCAGTTAGCCGATTAGCGGTTATTGAAGCTAACTTTTATGTTAGCTGTGCCCACCACTGTTAGTAATAGAGGTGAAACACATTATTATTATTATTGAATTCACATTTAGTAATAATGTCTTCAGGCATAATTGTTACAGAATTTCCAGTCTTTTCGTAAACGAGTTTCTCCGTGTCATTCCGAAACACAGATGAGTACGGGCAATAACAAAATAAGTGGGTGCCTGTTTCTGGCTCAGTGTTACAAAAGGTACATTTATTAAAAATATTGATCTTTTTGTTCCCCTTTCAAAAATGACTCATGAGGTAACACTTAATTAACCACACTCCAGACTTTTTTTTATTAACAAAAAAGTGCTTAATACCAGGTCTGACAACACATAATATATACCACAGCTGAAAGCAGCGTCAAGATGAAAAAGCTCAATTATCTTTCCACATTAAAGACACCGAACCAGGAAATAATCTGCACCCATCAATCCTTGTAATCATATTTTCTAACAATGCCTCCTTGTTGTTATCTTGATTCCTTTTCTCTCTCTCTCTCCCTCTCCCTCTCCCTCTCTGTACCGTAACTGTTTTTAACCACCTGTGGCGGCAGCACTGAGTTTGGGTCAGCAGACGGTGTTGTGACTTCTGTGGTTGAGTGGCTGCTTCTATTTCCAGACTACATGTGCCAAGTTGGCCACAGATGCTGACATACAGTATGCATAGCTTTAGACTGCTGGTCAACGCGGCTTTGCTACTGATTTAGGACTTTTAATTAAAGGAATGAGACAAAATATAATGATATATGGAAATGTAGTACTTTTTTAGCACTATACAAATATATTGCATCAACTAAAAATATATATTTTTAATTACATTTAGCATTAAAGTGATGCAACCAGACCTGAACTAGATCTAAACTGCAATTTGCTATGCTATCCCTTTAAGAAAGCACACACCCTTGTTATTAAATGTTGTCTTCAGAGACAAGGGAGAAATGTTGTAAAGATCCACTCAGCAGATTAGGCTGATCTAATGCTTGAAAACAATACATTTAGTGTCATTAATGCAGTTATTGTGAAGCTCTAATTTGTCGTAATGTGAGCTTGGCAGTGATGGTTCCAGAGGTTTTTTTTTTTTTGGCGAGGCTAGATGGGAGTGAGGAACATCACTTGAATTATGAGGGAGCGTCACCTACAACATTTTGACCATGTGGCGTGTTTCTTTGGGCATGATCCAGTATGCAGGTGCTTCAGTGTTGAGGACCACAAGTCAAGTCGAGTCTGGGAGCACGAGCTGGTGTCACGCTTCGCTGCATCCAACACACCACGGAACCGCCTTAGGCCCTGGATGGCAACCACCCAGGCAGACAACTGATCCATCTCTACCTCTCAAAAGTAACCATCTATCTGCTGCAGCCAGGTGAAGGGTGTGCATTGCTTGAAAATATCCAGGACCTGAGGCGGTTCTGCGGTGTGGTGGATATGGCAACACACAGCATCGGTGCATGGTCCCTGACCTGACCTGACCTCTATGGGTGCATCATTATTTAGTAATGGGGAGACCAAATTTGTTGCAAATGTGCAATTATGCAATTTAAGCTACGTTTCAAGTGCCCACTAACATACATGTTGTTAATTCACACATACAATACACAACAGATAGAAGTAACGATAGCAATTATTTAAAAACCATAACAGTCTTCTTCTGACAGGACACAAGTGCAAATTTGGAAAATTTGGGAAAATCTACAGGCAGAACAATAAAAAAATACAGCTAACAAATGACACAGTCAGTACTGGCTGCTGTCCTTTAGGTGGGGCTATTCGCCCTCATTCTTCCTGAATGTTGGACTGTCATCCTCCGCAGCAGGTTGAAGTTCCAGAAATGGTCCATTTTTCATTGCGCTTCTTCTTCTTCTTCTTTAGGCTCCTCCCATTAGGGTTCACCACAGCAGATCATCCTTCTTCCTCTGTCACACCAACCACCTGCATTTCCTCCCTCACCACATCCACAAACCTCCTCTTTGACCTTCCTCTTCCCCTCCCGCACGGTGGCTCCATCCTCAGCATCCTTCTCTATTTAAACTCATCTATCTTCACCACCTCTACTACTTGCAAGTGCACCTCTTTGCCGCCCTCCCTTTCATTGAGGCGCATATGTTCCATCTTGCTCCTGCTGACTTTCATTCCCCATCTCTCCGGTGTGTACTGGAGTTTTTACCTCAACCTGCTTCCTAGTCTCATTACAGATCATGACGCCATCTGCAAACATCATAATCCAAAATGAATAATGAGAAAAATACATGTATTTTGTGTTATGTGAGTGTTGTGAATTTGCTCAGATGATTCCTGTGCACTGCATAAACTAAAGCTTATAAGTAATGTGGGGACTGGGGGCGCTTTAGGACCAGATTAGCCAGAGAATGTGAAAAATTGAGGCTGAAATCACTGGATGCTAAATATCAAAATTCAGTTTTCTGGTTGGGGTATGGTGGAACTACTGAAATTCTTGCGGTGACTACAGCCCCATAAAGACCTACCTTAGAGCCGCCTATGGGGCAGGGGTATTTTTAGAGCTACATGGGAGCCATGCCCCAAGTGAGGAACAGCTGCTTGTCTATCCATTGCTTTGGCTGTCAGATTAGAGGGCTTCGCACTCCTGATAGCACAAACCTGGAATAGGGCCAAATCTACTTCACCAGGTGGCTGACAATGACAGAGCCACTCACCCATCACCCTCAGAGAGGCTACTTTACTGCAGACGGCACGTTGCACAAATCAGGAAGTGTAGACCGTAATGTCTGTAACAATATTGTTAAATGCCATTACTACCTAGACAGAGGTCTCTGCCCTTCCTGCCCAATCTTATTCTGCCCTCATGCTTCATTTCACTAAAGGAAAATGATGCGTCTCCTTAGATGTAATTTTAGCTCGCCACCCTTGGCTGCCTTGTTTCAGTCTGTTGATTTTTTTTTTTCTCTCTCCTTCAGAAACCTCCTCACTGAACAGGCAGCGAGCGGTGACCACACCGCTGCCTGCCCTCCTCCTCCTCCTCCCTTTGGACTCCACTTCCCGCCTGTCCTCCCTCCTCACCTCCACGATACCGCTGAGTTCCCTGCTCCTTCTCCCTCACAACCAGAGAAGCAAACTCCTGACCTTCAAACACCTCCACCTGCACCTCCATGTCCTCCTTCTCCTTTTCCTCCTCCTTCCGTCTCCACAGCTCCACCTTCTGGTTACCAGTTTGATCATTCCTGTCCTTCCTCTGTACCTTGCCACCCCCATTTAAGGTATTTATATAAACCCTATCACTCTTTCCCAAGTTGTTCTTTAGCTGACTTCCTGTTGCATGATGAGGTCATTGTTCACTTAATGCACAGAATTTGTTTTTGCCCCTCCTCTGCTCCACTTGTTTTAAGACTGATTTGTCCAGTGCTGACACTAGTCCCTTTAAGTAGCCTTGCTCTTATCCTTTCAAACCCGGTCCAGGTCAGATCTCATCATTAAATCAACAGTTTGAAGTTATTGAGGTATGGTGCTTCTGAACAAAGAGAGGAACTTCAGGAAGTGTAGTGATCCATGTCTCTAACGTCTAATTCATATTTAAGAGATTGAAATTATATTCCTAATTTTTATTTAGAGTGCTCAACATATTTTTTTTAATTGAAAGAGAAATCCATAGAAGCTGACTCATTTGCTACTGTCAGCAATCTGTTTTATTACCTCATTCATTCAGTCATTTTCTATACCTGCTTGCTCCAATTAAGGGTCACGGGGTGCTGGAGCCTATCCCAGCGGTCATTGGGCGAGAGGCGGGGTACACCCTGGACAGACCGCCAGTCCATCGCAGGGCCACATATAGACAGACAAATACATTCACACTCTCACCTACGGGCATTTAAAAGCCACCCATTCACCTAACCTGCATGTCTTTGGAAGTGGGAGGAAGCTGGAGCTCCCGGAGGGAACCCACGCAAACACGGGGAGAACATGCAAACTCCACACAAAAAGGACCAGGTCGGAAGTGAACCTGGGACCTTCTTGCTGTGAGGCAACAGTGCTAACCACTAAGTCACTGTGCCGCCCTACCTCATTCATAAAATATTTAATTTTTCTAAGCACCTGTTACTCATTGTCTCATAGAAATAAATATATATATATATATATATATATATATAAGGGCTGGGACGATATGCTTTTCTCCCGATTCGATTCTTTTACGATTTTTTGGGTGCCGATTCGATT
>OMMV01027872.1:0-10702 GCA_900302635.1 Chatrabus melanurus
AGGAGTTAGAGGAGGAGGAGGAGGAGGATGAGGTGGTGGTGGTGTTTTGGAAGACAAAACCACACCGGAGCGATTAACGCGCCATTCAATCGCGCCGGGTTATTAACAAAGGGACAATACGTATGGGCGTACTTGTCAGCTGTCAATCTTAATAAACAAAAGACAAGTGTTAACTGACGTGTGACGTGTACGGTATGTCGGAATTTTTGGCGCGATTCTGTTGTTCCCGTATATGCGGTGCATCCCAACTTTTCATATTTCCCGACGTAAAAAAAAGTGCGCCGTTTACACGGAACTTTACGGTATTATGATTCCCCACCCCACGAGCCTCATTTTGGTGCCCCTGAGCAAGTTGGTGCGGCATGGTGCCCTACGCGCAGCGCGTAATGCGCGTGTAGGGAGCCACGGCACTGGCTATATACCTTGACACCCGAGTGCAGTCGCATTATGCAAATAAATAAATAAATGAGCAAACAGTCACACATCACAAAACAACAACAGACACGTAGAGGACGGTCAGAGAGCACATACTTCTTTGCCAAGGCCCAAGAGTTGTGTTATTTTAAGTTTAGCCCCAACCAAATTCCAATTCTTTGTCCACTCTAGTGTCACTATAACTGTCTGAAAATACATTTTTTTGTTCACCAGATCATTATCTGGACATGGACCAAAGTACATTATCCACTGATACAATCAGACAATCATGGAATCCTTGATCCTGATTGCTCACTTTTGCAATCACAGCGGTTTTGTAACTGCTGTTATTGCTAAAGTTTGATCCTGATCACTGAGCTTTGTTGTTCATCTTTGATCATGATCTTTACTCCTGGTTACTTGTCTTTGATTCAAACATTTGCACCTGGTTACATGTCTTTGACACTGACCTTTGCTCCTGGTTACTTGTCTTTGATCCTAACCTTTGCTCCTGGTTACTTGTCTGACCCTGACCTTTGCTCCTGGTTATGTGCCTTTGATTCAAACCTTTGCTCCTGACTTCTTGTCTTTGATCCTGAGCTTTGCTCCTGGTTACTTGTCTTTGATCCTGACCGTTGATCCTCACCACTCAACTTACATCCTGATTGCTGATTGGTTTTATCATGTAATCAGGATCAAATGAATCAGGATCAGAAATCAAAGATCAAACACAGGATCCGGATCAAAGGAATCTGAATCAAAGATCAAGGGTGCTTGCTTTCACCCGGCGCAAAGCACGACACAGTGCAGCACAAGTGTCATTACTAGTTTTCAATTCATGCATTTGTGATTTTCATGCCCAGCACACGTTAAATCGCAAGTGGGTGTGTTGATCTTAAAATGAGATGTGGTCAGGTGCAGTGCTGGTGTCTTTTGTGAGGAGGCAGAAAGCAATTGTGCTACAGTCCATCAAGAACCTGGTCTGAAGTCAAGTGCAGAGTTGTTCTGTATTTATAAGGCACAAGATTCAGATTCACAATGCACATACACTCTGCTTGTATAAACAATGAAACTGAACTGAAAACAACCATTAAATGAAAAACAAGTAAACACTAATGGAAAAATACAATACATCACCTTACAGATTCACTGCTTCACCTCAGGGAGCTTTGGTGGCTGTTGTCCACTCTCGGACTGTGATGTTTTGCCGCAGACCTGTTAACTCACCAGAAAACCTCTCACTTGACTCCACCATCAATTCACTTTATTTATATAGCGCCAAATCACAACATAGTCGCCCCAAGGCGCTTCACAAGGGTAAGGTCTAACCTTACCCACCCCCTGAGCAAGCACAATTGCAACAGTGGTAAGGAAAAACTCCCTAGATGTTTTATAAGTATAGGAAGAAACCTCAAGCAGACCAGTCTCAGAGGGGGGACCATCTGCTATGGCCATACTATCAGTGAGGCAGTAATTCAAAAATACAAGCACAAAGTCCAACAAGAGATATAACACATGTACAGAAAGTCCAAAACATATATATAAACACACAAAATCACCATCTGAATAGCAGTGTGCCAGTTGCTGGTGCACCCCAGCTCTTAATGGGAATGACAGATGACAATCTGATTGCTTTAATTTATGTTACGCCCAAAACATACCCCTGATTATTTAAGTGACTAAATACAGCCACTTTGCATCCTGTACCTTACTTTGCACTCAGATTGCACGCCCTCTAAATCGCAAAGTGGAGTTGGACACACCCCTAATGCACTTGTGCTCTGTCCTTTAGACTGTACGCTATAGATCGTCATGATGGGACCCCAAATCTTAAAGATCAAAGGCAGACTCCTCCCTTTGATGTGATAGATTTTTCCTTGACCCAGGGCATATCTCTTCATCAGATTTCATTGCAATCCAGCCATGTTTATTTGAGATATCCTGCTGACAAACAACCAACCATATAGCTAGACAACAAAACAAACATAACCTCTTTAAGGGAGGTAATAACTTTCAAAGCAATTTTAGGGATTTGGCTCAAGATCTAATTAAACTGTAAATGGACTCCATTTCTTTAAAGTGTTTCGTAACAATGAGATGCTCAAAGTGCTTTACCAAGCTTCCCATTCACTCATTCTACACCAGTGCTGCCACGCTACACCTTAGTAACAGTTCTAACCTTCTTGGTGGAAGTAAAAACGGGGACTAATCTGCATTGCATTACCTGTATAAGAACTGTACATACAGTTTTGCGTGAGCATGGTGGGGAGAAGAGAGTTTTAGAACATTGTCTGTAGGGGTATAGAGGTGTCATAAAGATCACTCGTGTGATTGTGTGCCCCGACATGGATTGCGCAATAACATCAACACCGTGAGAAAACAACAACCTAAGGCCAACAAGAAACCACCGCCAGGCCAGAAATTTTTTTTTTGAATGGTGCCACTGAAAAATAACAGAAATAATGAAAAATAACAATAAATAAGTCATTTTCACATTAAGGCATAACAGTCATGGAAATGGTTCAACTCTGATTTGGTTGTGTGAACCAGCAGACGTTTGCGCTGCAGGCTTGTTTACGCCTTAACGGTCGCTAATTAAACACAGCCATGGATTTATTAAATGTAAAACTGTGTAAAAATCTTTGATTCATGATTTTTTTTCATCCAGATTTTAACTTTGAAGGAGCAGATTTGAAAATGAAAATAGTCCAGGTTCAACTCTTGCTCAGATAAAAAGTCCTGTAGGCCTTGAGGCCCGTTGATGCTGGTGCTTGTCTCTGGATTCCGTAGTGTTAGGCGGATGAGAGTCTATGACTCCCCCTGGACGTGACGCCAGTCCGACGCAGGTAACTTACCCAGCCAAGACCAGCACCCATTTACAGCTCAAATAAGATAATTATTAAAGGGGTCATATAGTGGAAAACCAGTTGTTATCGCCCTTTTACATTTTCATGTTTCAGGCTTAATGTGACACATCTCCAAAGTTCCACAATTCTATGTTTTCACATACATTTTCGTGCTATAAACATCATTTATGCCTGACACAGTTTGGTTGAGACCTCTGTGACATATGTAACAGACTTACACCCCAAATGTTTTAATTTTATCTCAGATTGTTTAAAGACACTTCCATATGCATACTCACTCACACTCAATGTTGAGAATGCATAATACTCTCCCAGGTAACCTATTTGACTATGATACATTCCGTGTACTTAATAAAAAATATTTTTAATTTACATAAAGAGACAGGACATGCTACTCCTCCCAAAACTTGCAAAAGTAACATGATATCATACCATTACTCTCCAAAAAGTGAAAAATGCAGTGACATTAATTTTAGGTCATATTACCCACCACTTTATTGTCTGTACAGTACAAGTAAGAAGGTTAATAAGATCAAATGTAGAATAGTTTACAAATGCCACATACTTGAGTCATGTGATGCATGACTATAATACCACATGCAGGAGAATCCATCTCTCTAAATATGATTTATGCACATGCTTTCTCTCTCAAGACTGGCTTTACTGCAGTAAGATGATAAGCAATCTCTTGAAATAAATAAACAAATAAATAAACTTTCATAATGCTTGAATGTAAAAGTTTTGCTGCACAATGAGAATGCCTGAGAATTAAAGTAAAAACGAGCCGTGTCTGGTCCTGTGACAGTCAGTGATTTCACCCTGGAGTGGTTTAATGGTGATGTGACAGAGAGTTTAATCTGAACACTTTACTTAAATCCTTTGCTTTGAAGTGGGGGAATATGAGCGCAGTGGAACCAGACCAAATTTCACCCGAGACTCCACAAAGGTTTCGGTGGCACCCGACAGCAGGCGCTCATGCTGTCATCTTGATTGGCTCAATAGGCCATAAAAAGCAGCCAATGGCAGTTGAAGCGCCGGCGTCTGAGCATCAGCAGTCAGCCTGCCATGTGGTGGCTAAGTGAAAGTGAATCTCCATCAATAATGATTAGCTGGTGTCTCGGCCTTTCTCTGCTGCTGTATGGATATAGATGGCTGCTTCTCTTTTTCCAAAATACAACATAATTACTTCTTGATAACTTGTCAAGTGGAAAAAAGTTCCTCTTCGCCATACATCACTGTGGCCTTGGGTGGAACCATAGATCATACATTGAATGTCCATAGTTTCATTTCTGGAATGAACAAGATAGCAGCTAATTAGTTTTAGGTGTGTTTTCTATTACCCTCTGCCCTGCACGTAACGTGCAGCTTTTTTCCCCCTGCAAAATATCTTTGCTGTGCTTGCTGGCTGGATTTTTACAAAACCCTTGAGAATTGTGCAATTCTTTTGTCAGAATTAACTCTCACCTTACCTATCCCCCAAATGATGTAATTCCCCCACAGACTTGCTGCCAGGCAGGCAGATATCAGCTCCTCTGCACTCAGCTTATTTCCCACCAGCAGCTGTGCAGGCGATGCCTACATGGATCGCAGCGTGGGCTGAACGCCGAACCCCTTTTACTATGACTGTCAAGGTGGATGGACAGCGGAAAATTAGCTTTTCCCCACCCACTGAGGCGGTTATAAAACTCCCACCATGGACGCAGAAAGCTGCAGCACGTGCATTAAAAATAAACTTTGCTCGGCTTCAAAAGAGCTATCAAATTTAAGCTGGAAAAAGGCAATTTTCAAGCCAATAACCTCGTCAAAATATTAGACATCTAATTGCTACTTTCATTCTTCTCATTTAGCTACAGATGTGCTGCAAAACTGCATTTTTCACCCACTTAAGTTTGCACAAATCATATTATGTTATGCCATGTTATACATATGCATGTGCTAAGATTTAGCTGGAAGGAAAAGCAATTTCCCCACCACTCCGTAACTAAAAGCATTTGGAGAAAATAGAAAACGGGTTGCATTAATGTGCAGTGCACACTGCATGGCAGAATGGATATTGAATCATTCTTGTAGTCCCCACAAACGCAGTGGGAGACAAAATGAAGGAAGGCAGTCATGTAGTGAGTGTAACAGCACCCGTGGGACCTACATCAAGTTCCACATCTGTAACCTCACCCTTCATCCACGTGAGGAATAACACACAATGTGGCTCATGTATGCAAGAAAAAGAAGAATTGAGTCCAATACAGGCCCTGAGGCCGGTGCTTATCCTCGGATACCGTAGCGTGAAGCGTTCAAGAATCTATGACTCCCCCTGGACAGGACACCAGTCCATCACAGGTTACTTCCCCAGCTAAGGCTGGTACCCATTTACAGCTGGGTGGACTGGGACAATGCAGATAAAGTGTCTTGTCCAAGGAGACAGAAAGGTAGAGTGACGAGAATCGAACACAGGTCTATGATAGTCCAACTCCTATCTCACTGAGCTACCTCAGGTCAGGTCTGAGAGCGTGCACTAATGACACGGGTTTCCACCACACCACGGAACCGCCTTGGGTCCTGGGTGGCAGCCATCCAGGCAGACAACCGATCCATCCTCATCTCTCTAAAGTAACCATCTATCTGCCACAGCCAGGTGAAATATGGACATCTCCTTGGCCTTCTTCAGCCACTGGGGTCCTCAACACTGAGGCACCAGCATGCTGGATCATGCCCAGATAAATGCACCGCATGGCCAAAATGTTCTGATGTTGATGTTCCCTCACAATGCAAATGATGCTCCTCATCTAAATCTCCACAAGTAACTGTTCATGTGACATAAAGTTATTACAGGAATATCCAAGGATCCTCAGAAGAGACGTGGCACCAAAGACATCCAGTCGTCACCTTAGGTCACTGGTTAGCATCCAAGTCTCACAACCATACAGCAGTGCGGGAAGCATCAGGACCTTAAGACCTTCACTCTCCTGCAATGATACAGGCATCGCCAAACACCTGTGTCCAGCGACCTCATGACTCCATAAGGGCTTCCCAGGTGTCTCTCAATCTCAAAGGCCGAGGACCCAGAGACATGAAAGTCACTGCCAAGATAAGTGCACATCTCTAAAAGTTAATCACTTTCACTGCGTACAGATACGCCGGGAATTCATTGAAAGCCTGGATCTTAGTCTTGATCCAGGACAATGGCAAACCCAGACACTCCGATTCCTCACTCAGCTTCTCAAGTGCTGCAATCGGGGTAGCAATTGATTCTGCAAAGATCAGACCATCATCCATGAAATCAAGGTCTGTAAACCTTTCCTCACCATCAAAGGCACCTAAGCCACTGGTTTCCACAACCCTACCCAACACCCAATCCATGCAATCATTGAACAGTGTAGTAGCCAGAACACATCCCTGATGAACGCCGGCATTCACTGGAAAAAATTCAGAGATTCTGCCCTCACTCCACACAGGACACACAGTACCTGTGTATAGGCTGCATATGATATTCAGCAACTTCTTGGGGATCCCATGAATTCTCAGGATGTCTCAGAGAGCAGCCCAGTCAACCAAATCAAACGCTTTGCAAATATCAAGATAGGCTGCAAAGATGCACTGCAGATATTCATGCTTGCGTTCAATGGGTACTCACACAGCTGAGCTACCTGCAAAATGCAAAATCATAGGTTAATAGGGAAACATGATAATGTCAGCATGACATTGGTGTAGGTACGTATAAGCTGATAAAAGTTTAAAATATTTTGTATCCGATTCTGAAGATATGAACATTTCTGCTGATGAGCCTGACCAATAAGGTGATCCATTAAGACTTTATGCAGCATACCTAGTGCAACGTGAGCAAGCTGTCATCATTTTCAAGACATGTGACTGATGAAATATTATCGTGATTCGCTGAAACAAACATGGGGGAATGTAGTTTGTTTGGACTTTTAGCACTCAGTCTGCAGAAAAGTTCTTAGTTTCACTTCGGACAACAGCTGAAGACCTGAGCGAGGGGACCGACTTTGAAGCAATATGCATTTCATGATTCACGTCTTGGAAATGATACCATCTTTTAGAACTCCCTCAAGTCACATGACATGATGAACAGTGGAAATGTAACAGGCTCGTTTCCCTGCAGTTGCAGCACATAACTACCTGTGTGTCCCCAGCACAATATAACATTTAACATTGCCTCTGATGTGAGAGACAAAAAGAGAAATAAAATAAAGTGTGATAAAGCAGAGAAATCCTACCTCTGCTATTCAAAAATATCTATGGAACAGCTTACCGCTCAGGTGAACTTGTTCGTCAGCCTCGTTAATTGGGTTCAAAGGAATGGCATTGAAACTTCATGGAAACCTGTTCAAGAAGATTTAAATTTTACTTTAACATGTGACATATCTCGTATTTTGTGCAATGGAGAGCTCACTGTCTGTCACTGAGTTGTTACAGTACTGTTTGTTGCTCATAGAAAATGGCACATACAATAGTATTATACTGTTAAAACTATACTATACTATAGTTTTACTGTTACTGTTTCACTTAAAAATGAACTGTAGCACTGGCATATAATTTACATCTCATTCAAATTGAACTAAGTTCCTTGTTTTTCATGAGAATGTCTACATTTCTAGGGTTGAGTAAATGTTATTTTTAATAATATTTTTATTGCATCTTAATGTGGCATACATCTTTGTTTGTAACACAAAACCAATTTTATTTTCCTCTTTCTTACAAGAACTGCATAATGGCGTAAACGTACATATTGTTACAAACTGTGTGGTGGATTATATACAAAATTAATATGTAAGGTAAATAAAAAAGACTGCTTAAACAATCAAGAGCCCAGGAGAAGTGTGAAAAACAAGGAAAGAAAAAAAACTATGAAACAAATCAGTAAATATACATATATACAGCTTCGGGCAGCACGGTGGCTGTCTATATGTGGCCCTGTGATGGGCTGGTGGCCTGTCCAGGGTGTACCCTCTCACCCGATGTCCGCTGGGATAGGCTCCAGCTCCCCCCCATGACCCGTAGTTGGACTCAGAAAATGAATGCATATGCAGCTTCCATTATTGCAGGATTAATAATGTCCACCATTCATCCCTCACCTTTGCCCTCTCTCAGACCCCTTAAATGACTCAACACAGGTCCCCATGCCTTATCAAACACTTTACTCCATCCTGCAATCTTGAATCTAAGCTTCTCCAAATGGATGATGTCACTCAACTCTCTTAGCCACATTTCAATGAAGGTACAGCATCAGACTTTCATCATCACAAAATGAGTTTTTTAGCCAATACTGTGCCAAAATGCACAGGCCATTTGTCACTGCCAGAGCAAAGTCACTTGTAGATCCCAGTGTGGCCAAACGGGGTCAGGCACCCAATTCTAGTCAAATGCTTTTGAATAAAGTGTAAATGTTGTTTGTCTTGGTTTATGTTTGTATCTACAACAAAACACTCTATAAATCGAGTAGAGGAGAGACTTGGTGTTTATCTCTTCAATGAAATTTCAAAAAGATGTCGATATCAATATTTGCATTGTCAAAAACTAGTTTGAAAACATTAGCATATCAAATATCAGCAAACATCCAATATCCTGGATCTCCATAAGTTTAATCAATAATTAGAATTAATTAATTAATTAATTAGATATAACTTTTAGGGAATATGTTGTTGAATTTGTCTTGCTTATATAATAACACAGAACTACTTTGAAAAACAAAATAATACAAACAACAACAATATATAACATGTTTATTACATTTAATTGACTTTCTATAGCATTGTACTGTATTGTGTGTTTCATTTGTTATTTTTTCATTCTTTTCATGCATAGTAGAGTTTGTGATATTCCCCCACTCCTGGTTGTCTGCCTGGGTGGTTGCTATCCAGGATCCATTTCCATAGTCTGGTGGATGTGGCAACAAAATTTTGACAATTTTGTGTTGCAACATGTTGACTTCCCCTCCTAGGGTTTTACATTCTTAATAATGTTATGTTAAGATTTTAAGTACTTGGATAAAAAAAAAAAAAGTAGATGTATGACGAGTGTGTGAGCTTGCTACTTAGTGGTGCAATAAATCCTCAGCTGTTCCATGAACTGTGACCCCAGGTATCTTGACTGGATGTAATTTTCATTTCACCCGTTCACACAAACACCCACACACACACACACACACACACTGATGTCAGGGTGCTGCCATGCAAGTCACTAAACTGCACACAGGGAGCAATGTGGGGATTGAGGACTTTGGTGCTTAATCCCACTTTATTGATTTTCTTAGTGATTTTCCTGTCTGGTCAATGAATTGAACCAATGTCCTGGTCACGAGCCCACTTCCCTAACCTTAACTAAACTTTCTCTAACCTCCTCGAGCCTCTTTATGTCCCTTTTACCACAAGCAAAGTTTTTTTTTTTTTTTATCAACTTCAGAAGCAGGAGACACAGCTCATAAAACCATTGCAAGCTTTCATTGTCATTTTATGCTTTGTGCACCACATATGTGATCCCACAGCTTTGACTCTCATTGAACCAAGTTTGAAAATATTGTTGCACAGTGTACAATGGGCTTCATACTGAGTGAGATAAATAAGTCTTAACCACACTGCAAACATGGGATTATCCATCAAGCAAGCATTAAATTTACACCTCCCCACAGCTGACACCACTTATCTGCTGTTGCTGCATCGCAAATTGCTTAAAATACATGCTTGAACTACTTCTCTCTGCAACTTAATTTCACTCATTCTTCTGAAATTCTTATTCTCAGAGATTACTTATTCTAATTTCCATGACATTTATATGTACCGTGCCTATAAATAGTATTCACACCCTTGGGCTTTTACACATTTTAATTTCTTTTCACCATTTCGAAAAAAAAAGAAGTAATTCAGTCTTCCCTATATTAAAATTTCTAAAATGATCCTCTTTAAACACAAACAGAAAACAAACCCCTGCAACTTGATATAAATTAAATAAAAATATCAAAGCCAAAATGATTGGGCTGCATAAGTAAAGGCAACCTTTAGTATAACACAAGTAAATCGTCAGTTTTCCAGCCAGTTTTCTTAAGACAAGTCAGGGGATGAATACATGAACATTTCCAAGTCACTGAATATGTCTTGGATTTCGTTTACATCAGTCATTAAGAAATACAAACTGTATGGCACTCTATGGTAAATCTGTCTGGAGTAGGCCCTTATCACACTGAGCTGCGACTGTCGTGGCATGGTCGTGACCTGATGGAGCCGCGACATTGTGGCGAAAAATGCGGATTTTGGCCGAGTCGCACCTTGCACTCACACTGACGTGGAAGAGCAAAACGATCGCGGATGGCCCGTGCATGACGCTCGACACGCACGCGGCATTCACTTGTCATTTCTGGGAGCACGCAGCGATATTCGTCCCAAAAATGCGCCTGGATGTCGAGCGAG
>OMMV01027906.1:1445-12834 GCA_900302635.1 Chatrabus melanurus
AAGGATTATTTTTGATAAAAATGGTCAATTTTACAGCCAGTTTTTCTTAGACAAGTCAGAGAATGGACACATGAACATTTCCAAGTTACTGAATATGTCTTGGACTTCATTTACATCAATCATTAAGAAATATAAAGAGTATTGTACTGTGTGGTAAATCTGTCTGGAGTAGGCGGTTCTCAAAAACCGAGTGACTGCGCAAGAAGAAGACTAGTGAGGGAAGCCACCAAAGAAGGAGACTAGTGAGGGAAGCCACCAAGACACCCATGACAACTATGAGCTATGAGTATTTACTGAAGTGACAAATCTTTGCAGCTTTGATGCAGTTTTTATCGAACGTCGGCGTGTTAACGCTTTTTATAATACAACCTTGAAAACAGCATTAAATGAAAGCCAGCCCTATCCGCAAACTGGCATCCAGCTGTGGCTTTCCCTTTGCTGCAGAGTACCTGTGGTTTGCCTGCAACTTTGACTTCTCGTCATTCTGCGCTTGGACCAGAGAGGGCGATGCAGGGGCCCAGTGGCTCATCCAGACCAACGGGGCTGCCGCTGTCCACAGGGGACCAACGCTGGACCACACAGGTACGAGATGCACCACGAACAACTCAGCAGATGCTGTGGAAAAGCGCTCTGCAGCTCCGCGTGGCGCTCTGCAGCTCCGCGTGGCGCTGTTGCTCTGTATGGAATGTGAACGCAACACAAGCCTTCTGTCCACTCCTCAGATAGTCCGTTTTCTCTCATCACGTGCGTTGTCATGACAACCCAGAAGCCTCATATCAGCCATTAATAAATGAGTGAGCGTGCTGTTTTAATATCCGCTGCATAAATCAGTCTCCTGGACACTGTACAGAACTAAATTCATTCATTTTAATGCCCCTAAATTGTCGTTCTGTCCTGGAGTAGATCGTTTAATTGTGCAGCAGATCGTCCACATGTAATTTGTACAAAAGGCTTTATTATTATTAAATAGGAAGTCTATGTTAAAGGTGCTATGAATATTTTTTTCTGCCACTAGGTGTCACACTTGTGCCACAATTCAGGACGTAAACAAAGCTTCCCTCCTCCCCTCTCCCTCCTCAGCACTGAGCAGATTCAACGGCAGTCGGAGCCTTTTAACAGGTCTAGCAGCTCTCCATGTGGGAAAAGTCACATATAAGTGGATTCTAGCAAGAACACATTCTAGGTCAGAGGCATTTTCAGGCCCTAAATCTGATTTTTTCTTTTTTTTTGGAAGCATTTATGGAACATAGCCACTGTCTGGTGAGTCATGAGTGCTGCTGTCTCTTTATAAACAGGGGGAGGGCAACGGTTTCACGGGGCAGAGCTCACATGCACCAAACATGCACATGTGGAAATCTCGTGCACTAGACTGAGACTGTAAAGGAGCACAGAGGAAGTGTTACTTCATTCTGCACAGGATGCTATTAAGCTGCTAAATCTTTACTATATTCATGTTTAAAATGTTTAAAATTCCATTCATGGCTCCTTTAACTTATTTTAATGGTATTTCTGTCAAACGGAAAGCTGCCTTCAGCCAAAAAGGAACTAAACTCTACAAGTTTACAGAATTTTGAAAGTGGATGACTGGCCTTGAAATGTCTTTTTTTATTTATTTTTTTAAAACATACCATTCAGCTTCATCAATATGCCTCCGCTCTGGCCTTCTCTGCATTCAAAGCTTTGTGATGGATGTTTGAGCAGAAACGGCAGCGGCACTAAAATGAAGGATTTCGCCTTGATGCTTTGACTTAACAAGATCACGGTTTTTTTAAAAAGAAGAGCCCTCTGGGATGTTGTGCTACCTCTTTTCCTGAAAGCATCCTCAGTTGGAGTCCTTGGTTGATACTAAACCAAAGTGAAAGACTTTGAATTGTTAAAGTCAGCGTGGGGATTTTTATATTAAAGAACAGCTCCCTGTGTTTGCAGCAGACAAGTACTTCGTTTTGTTCTGTGTAATTTTCTATAATGATCCAACGCCGACACCTCTTTCCTTGTCTCGTGCTGCCACCTGCAGGCGGGCCGGGGAACTTCATCTACATGCAGCTCAGTGAAACAGACCTGCCAAGTAAAACCCACGAAGAGGATGATGAAGAGGAGAAGGTGGCGAGGTTGGTCAGCCCGACCATGACCGCCCCGGACGCTGACCTGTGCATGTCCTTCTGGTATCACATGTTCGGTGAACACGCCGGGGCGCTGCACATCAAGCAGAGGAAGGAGGCGGAGGCGGGTCAGATCCTGTGGACGGTCAGCGGCCATCAGGGCAGCCGCTGGAGGGAGGGCCGGGTGCTGCTGCCCCACTCCAGTGTCTCCTACCAGGTCAGACAGAAGGAGCCACGTCATGTGACTGTAACATGGCATGGTCATGTGACAAATCTAATCATCCAGTGTCATGAGAATAAAGCCGCTTAAACACGAAGGATATTCACACATAAGGGTTTGACTCCACTTAGAAGTCTTATCGTTCAAATATGTGTATCAAAAAAAAAGAAGAAGTGACCTATTAAAAGACAAACAAGCTATAAAATCTACTGTAGAAAATCAAAATAAAGAGTAAACAATATTAACATTCCTCATATTAAATTACAGCATTTTCCTGTCGGTGCAGCAGGTTAACAGGCGAGAAATGGATTAGCGTAAACATCCAAAATCACAGATTAAAAACATTAGCCATTCGTGCTACATCTTTTTTCTTTTTTTTTATCAGGTTTAACGTTTTCAAAAACAGGTTAATATCGTACGACAGCACCGTCGCACTCCCGTTACGTACCTGTTAATTTACCGTCTGGGTAGCGGCTGCACTGCCTCGCCTAGGCTGGCGTAGTCAGTAGCTCATCTTGTTAGCGCGTAACTGGCCTTAGAGCCTTACGAGCAAAAAAAAAAAAGTTTTCCGCTTTGTTCTTCATATAACTTCAGACTATTAAATAGCCTCTGCAGGACAATGTTGTAATAATTGTTACAACAGCAAGCGCGCATGCACAGCTAGCGCAATCGCTGTTGTGATGAATGATATGTGATGTCGCTAATGCCTCTTTCCGTGAATACAGGAGTTTGTCCACAGATTCTTACATAATAACCGCTATTGTAGTAATTATTAAAATAGTGGTTAAGTTTCCCACGCTATTGGCGTGGCTGTCGCTATTGTAATAATGATTACAGTAATAGTGGATGAAGCTGTACTGCCACTCAGACAGCAGTCGTTACGTTTATAAGATCAAGATCATCATTATATACTTCCATACATAATAAAAGCGAAATTTCATTGCAGCAGGTGCAGTTTCACCCACTGTTGTAATAATTATTACAATAGTGAGTGCAAATACACAGTTAATTAAACCACTACTGTAGTAAATGTTAGTAATATCAATAATGCCCGTTTCCATGATTATTATTATTATTATTATAGTGGTTGCAACAGTGCATCAAATACTGAAACCTCTGAAAGAATATTATTGAAAATTTAAATTAAAAAAAACATGAATATAGAATAGTTTCATGTTCTTTCTTCTTTTTTTTTTTAACTTGGTCAATTAGTCAAATCTTCTAGTGTCACTGTTGCCCAAAGCTAAGAGAAGCCGGGATTATAAACCTTTGGATGGGCAGTAAATAGAATAACAAGAAAGAGAAGGACAGCAAACACGCATTCATTTTAGCACATACTTCCATCAAAGCTCAAAATGCTTTGTGTCGCAATGTTCAGTAAAGTGGGGAATCTAATAACGAGTCTCATCATAAAACGCTGAGCGGGGACAGTAACAATGTGTCTGTGTGCACGTGGCTTCACACACTGTTTCTTTAAAAAAAAAGGACAGGTTTTATTTCAATCTTTAATATTCTGTTTATTTTCACAGTGAGAGTCTGTGGCTGTGTTAAGTTGAACTATTTGTGATTTTTTTTTAAACTTATTTTGAATGTGTGCAGAAAATATGGTATAAAAATGGATTGAAGAACACAAGGTAATCGTCGGTCCATACTGGTTTTGTCTCATGCAGGTTTAGTGTCGCTTATTCTAGTTCAACATCTCTGCTTTTTAATTTTTTTTTATTTTTTATTTTTAAAAAGCTTCGTGTTGTTGGTGTGTCATTATTTACAGGTGGTGGTGGACGGAATTGCAGACAGACGCAGTACCGGTCACATAGCTGTGGATAACATTCAGATTATGGACGGACTCAACGCTGACGAATGCAAAGGTAACAAACAACATAAATGTCACAGCCAAAAATTTGGTCAATTCTCACATTTATTGGTTTTTTTTTGTTTGTTTGTTTTTTTGGTTACTGCTGATGTAGGTCAGCAGGTGTTCGACCTTGTTTTTACATGTACAGACACAGAATTATCACATTTTGAGGATGTTTAACATGAAATCACACCATATTTTACAATTAATGCTCAAAATTAAAAAAAATTATAATTTGCATAATATTTATTGCATTGATATTTATATATTATATAGAGTTTTAAAAACTATTTTGTAAAAATATTACTCCTTTAATTTAATCAATGTGATGTTCATTCCTCCAGATCCAGAAGCTCCTTCGACTCCGTCAACTGAGATCTTCATCCTCCGTAAGCACCTCACTAACTCTGACATTACCGCCTCAAAACTTTCACTTTAGTAGAACTTGATCCACGGCGAAGTAACAAGATGGTACAACACAGAGGCTGCAGAGGTGTTTTTTTTTTTGATTGATCGGTTTAGGATAAATGAAACCCGAATCATTAAATCCGTGTGCGTCTCCTATCGTGGTGCGCTAACAGCACTGTGCACGTTTAAAAAGAACATTAACGCACTGCTTCGCATTAAATGCGCAACAAGTCTATTAACGCAGAACATCAACAGTCGTTTCAGTCTGGCTGTTTGGTGCCGACGCGCACCCGCTGTGAAAGTTTAAAACAAAAATCACTCTCCTTTCCTTCAGATATACACCAGGTGTGTTTCTGATATACGGCGTATGTGATGTAAACTTCTGACCACAGCGCTTTCCATGTAAATAAATGAGTTTTTCCGTGTGTTTTCTTCCTGCTAACAGAGACTGTGCAGGCACGTAGCCAGAGGGGTGAGGGGTGGGAACGGCCCCCCAACCCCCTCAGAATAAAGATCCACTTTTGAAGACATTTTACTTTTTTTGCACATAATAACAATACTGTTAATATTATTAATAATAATAATAATAATGAAAATATTTTTATTTTTGTATGCCAATTATAGTTTTTGGCCTCCTTAAATATTTATATTTATAGATTCCCCAAATTTGTGTCTAAACCTTTTTTCAGGAGGTCGGTGACTGACGATTTCAAATGACTAAGTGGAGGTTGAAAAATTTTTATGTTGAGGGCAGATGGGAGGCCGATTTTATTCCCAAAAAAAGTATGGAAGCCGAAATTTTTTTTTTTTTTTTTAACACTATGGTATAACGTGTGGTTAATTAAACACTGAGGGCATCATTTTCAAACCAATGTCCTCATTGTGCATGCTCAAAAGTACAGTAGTTTTTGCTCGATCCTGTGTTGTCTTTTGAAAAGTCGAAATTAGTGTCAGAATAGAACTTAAAGTGTTACCGTGGCGTTTGTTAGTTTGATTTTCTCTCTATGCAAAATCTTCAATCACGCAATTTTGTGCAGTAGAATTTGGAGGGGTTCGCAGTAAGGATCGGCCCTGAGGCCTTTCTTATTTGCAATAGCAGCGGACTAGTTAACGGACAAGATCAGATGGGCGTGTCCATGGACTATGATGTTTGCAGAGGACATGGTGATCTGGAGAGGTGGTGGTAGGCTCTGGAGAGAAGGGGAATGAAAGTCAGTCAGAGCAAAACCGAGTGCATGTGTGCGAATGAGAGGGAGGACGGTAGACTGTTGAGGTTGCAAGGAGTAGAGGTGGTGAAGGAAGATGAGTTCATGTACTTGGGGTCAACTGTCCAAAGTCCTGGAGCGTGTGGTAGGGGTGATGCAGCCTTAAATTTGAAGGTTTTAATCAGAAGTCATTTTGAAGTGCAGTGAAACATGACTTTCCTCTCTCTGCAGCCATGGACTCTCTCCCTCAGGAGACCAGTGAGCTCGGCGGACCGGGCAACATGCTGAAGACCCTGGACCCGATCCTCATCACCATCATCGCCATGTCCGCCCTGGGCGTATTCTTGGGCGCCATCTGTGGCATTGTGCTGTACTGCGCCTGCTCACAGGGCAGCATGACAGACAGAAACTTATCCGCCCTGGAAAACTATAACTTTGAGCTGGTGGACGGCGTGAAGCTAAAGAAGGACAAGATGAACGGACAGACTAACTATTCAGAGGCGTGAGGGGACAAGACGGACGGAGCTGTGATGCTTCATGAGGACATGTGATGCAGCCAATCAGTGGAAGGAACCGGGGCTGAAGCCACCAATTGGACGGCAGGGTGGGCTGAAAGTGAGCCGATGTAATTTTTGTATTTCTCAGGAGTGGAGGCAGAGGAGTGGAGGCAGAACGGACTGACCTGTAGGGGGCACTGTGTATAAAGAGTCTGTACAGCAAAAAAAAAAAAAAAAGAAGGAAAGAAAGAAAGAAAAAAAAAAAGTAAAAAGAAAATTTAAGGATTATATTTGTTTTTTGATGTGATCTGTTGATTTCATGTAATCACATGCTGGTGTTGAGACCAATTCTGATGAAAGTATCGTTTGTGTAATTTTCTGGAAAGATAAGGTTTCATTTTGGGGCTTTGTTTTTGTGTCTCTTTTTTTTTTCAGATGTCACTTACAGAATGAACCGTTTGAGAAGAATTTTCCTGATATCTGGCTCTAGCTCGCCACGATATGTCCTTGTGTGTGTGTGTGTGTGTATGTGTGTGTGTGTGCGTGCGCGTGTGTGTGTGTGTGTGTGTGTATGGACCAGTGTCTAGTTCCGACAGTGCCTTTTTTGTTTTTTTCTCCTCCAGTTTTTCTGTTGTCTTCTTCTTTCCTGCTGGTTGTTTCACCGTCGGCTGACCGTCCGTCCAGGGTTCCTACACAAACGTTTGAGGAAACTTATTTTAGTTCCTGCAGATTGTGATTCTGTTTTGATTTGTATTATTTATTTGACGATGACACATTATTGCTGATGTGGACTGTGACCTGACCCCTGACCCTGACCCTAAAGGGCATGTTGTGACTCCAAGGTTTTTGTTTTGATGCATGTAGCCACGCAGTGTTTTGTCGTGACCTATAACGCATTGTGGCGCCGCAGTACGGAGCATGCGCGCGATATCGTTGGAAGAGTTCCAGTTTTTGATTTTTCTCTCCGTGGATTCACATTTTCAACGCTAATATTCCGAGATCTCTCAGGAATACTGCAAAGCAAATTGAAACTGTCAATAACTTTTGTTCAGCACGTTTTTTTTTTTTTGCTCAAATACTCAAGGAAAGAACAAATAACTGAGTAAAGAGAACGGCGCCAAACCGGAACTCTTCCAACGATTTCGCGTGCATGCACCGTTGCATTATGGGTAATGATAAAACACCAAATTGAGGCTGCGGTCCGAGTACAGATGAGCAAAGCAGATTATGTCCGCGTGGTTTCCCACGATGGACGACCACTAACTGGGTAGAACCCGAATGTTCCCAGGGTCAGGTCATGGTAGACTGAGGAGCGTGCGCTATTCTTGCACGTTGAGGCACGAAGCTGCATCCCTCATGTGGTGTCAAGCTGAGTGAGTCCAACCACTAGTCCCCGTGGAGAGATTCATACAAGCTGTGGGCAGGTTTAATGTTATACTCCAGTGGGCAGGGGTAACCGGGATTCTACCCCCTGAACCCTTCAGTTCATTGACTACCTTTACTACCCACTGAGCCGCGAGACATTACCCAATAACGAAGATAATGTAACCCGATGATCAAATATTAATAACCTCGTTTTCATGCCGGCGTCATGCTAACAAACAAGCTAGCTTGACTTGGGGAGCCATTGTAGCAACTGGGTGAGGCTAGCTAGCTAACTAGGTAATACGTTAACAGAAACTTGGAAGGTATTTGTAGAGTCATGGTAATTATAAAGGGTGACTAGTCAATATTCCGGAGGCCCGTTGGTCCGGAGGTTGTTAAAAATGGTTATGCAGTTCAAACCTAGTAAAATAGAGCCTAACCCTAACTCTAACCCTTAGGCCTAATTTTCGGACCAATGGGCCTTCGGACCAATGGGCCTTTGGAATAATGACCCGTCCCCATTGTAAGGTAATCTGCAAACCGCTGTCAGTTTGTTAATAAAACAGTTGATGTTTCGGAGCAGCAGGACGATTTAAAATTGACCAACGGTATCGGCTCTTTCCACGCCGTTCACGGCTACCGCTGAGAGCTAAATACTCAGTCTGCTCGTGACGTTTTGCGTATATTATGGTTACAGTGTAATTTCCTTTGTGTTCCATTGCTAATATTCAAAAAGAGCATTTTTATAGAAAAAAAATATGAAGGGCTTAACAGATTTATATATTCAGGCATTGCATGAAAACATCTAGAAACCTCCATCCAGGTAGCAACATGCTAACGGGCTTACTGCTCTGCTATGTTCGGCCGACATTGTCAATATCAGAGTTCTATCGATTTTTAGCTCGGAGCTAATGAGCTAATAATGAAACGATGTAAAATAAAACAAAAGTGTAAAACAAACTAAGGTACCTAAATCTAATGGTGGACTGCCCAGGTCTAGTAATGGGTCTATTAAAAGCTCTTCTCAAAATCCTTTTAGCTAAGCTAATTGCCCCTTAGCCTGCTAACATTGGTGACTAGTCATTGGTCCCAAGGCCCATTGGTCCCAAAAATTGTTTAAAATGGTTATATGCAGTTCAAACTTAGTAAAATGGAGCAAAATAGAGTTACTTTTAAGGGACCCGTCCTATAGGTAGAAATATGTATAATATTTATAAAATACCCAACAAGTAAGGATTTTATTTGTAAAATTGGGGGCCAAGCCCCCAAAACCCTAAGTAACTAACCCTAACCCTAATTTTTGGACCAATGGACCTTCAGAATAATGACCCGCCCCCGCTAACATCGGCTAACTGGGTAGCTAACAATGGCAGAACACGATGTTAGCAAACAAAGACTAACTTATGGAAGAAGTCGCTACTTTCTGTAAATCGATACTTGAATCGTTGCCATTGTTACTTTTTCTGTGACGGCGCAGTTACACAAACGTTTGACCCACAGCGGTGGCGGTAACCTGGAGGGGAAACTATCTCCATTGTCAAATCTCGCATCGAGCTTCTTGCCATACGTACGTGCACGTCGGTAGGTAGCGCGTTTGAATCCAGTCGCGTGGTTTAGCGTTTGGAAAGTTTTGGAACAAATGTGTAAGAACCCTGTATGCCGCCTTTTTCTCGGCACACGACATCCAACATATTGTACATAGGTTTAATATATTTGAGCGCCCTTTTTCTATGGAAGACGTCGGTGCTGCAGCATCCTTTCTAGGTTCAATCAAACTCGCACCAACCTTCAAATTCTGCACGTGTGTTTTTGCCCTTGTTTGTTTGTTTGTTTTTAGATGAAGAAATACCTCATGGGGAGTGGCGTTTGTGTACACGGTGAAACTGGTGGTCAAAACTACAGCGTGAAGCGCGCCGTAAAACGTTTGAACTGCTAACGTGTCGTTGCTCACTGACATGGATTTATTGGGTAAAAATTCATACACGTATACAAATATAGTTAGAGAGGACAACGCACAAAGTATGAAATACACTTATTTCCATTGTGGTCCTCGTGGTCAGCTCAAGTTTGGACCCAAAAAAAAACAAAAAACGCCGCCACAGTCTCAGAAGCTTTTAGAAACATGTCAAGAGTTCCACTTAACTGGATCAACTAAGACCGAGTCCAGAACAACACTTTCTAAATGTTGACTATGGGACGAGGATGTTTGAAGACGCGACCTTTCCTTTTGTGACCTCTACAGAGGTCAGTAAAATCCTCTTCTCGATTCCCCTACTGGCGTCTTTTGATCCTTGTTGTCCGGTTTCAGTCTGAAATTCTGCTTCCGTCGTCCTTCTTGTATTTCATGGTGATTGGATCATTTGTTTTCTCCTTTTGAAAGCCTCTTGCTGTGGACTGTCTTGCAGTATTTTGTCCTCATTCTGTTTTCATGTAGGACCAGAAGACCGTGTTTGGCAAACAGAAAAATCGCACCGTCCCTGCAAACAGGGGACGTCCCCCGGATGTTTACCGGACATTCGTAACGTCCCCGATTGGTCCCCACCACAACGTTCTCTGCTGGACGTTACCGGGACGTTATTAACGTCCGTAGCAAGTTCTGGTTTGGTCCTTGTGCGACGTTCTGAATGAGACGTTAAATCGGACCCTCCGGGAACGTTCCCATTTGGTCCTCCGGATAACGTTCTCATTAGGTACTTCAAAGACGTCTTTAGAATGTCCCATTTTGGTCACGCATAACGTTATAATGGGGTCGTTGATGGGACTTTCTTAGAACGTCCCGCAATAACGTTCCCGTGACGTCTAGAAAACCTTCCCCCAAAGTCCTCGCAGTGTTCTTAGGACGTCCCAAATAACGTCCCCGACACGGAAAGGGAACCCTACACATTGACATCTCAGGAACGTTCGCAGAGGACCTTTAGGGAACATCAAGGGGGTGCTATTTTGTTTCGAAAATCCCGACTTAATGTTTTTTTCCACAGAGGAAAAAGCTGCAGGAGTTCTGCAGTATTTGACATTATAATGGAATAATAGAACACAGTCAGGTCCATAAGTATTTGGACAGTGATGCATTTTCTGTTATTTTGCCGTCTACACTACAAGCACATCTTCATTGTTTCATTTCAACTCCATTGTGGTGGTGTGCACAGGTCAAAAAAAAAAAAGTGCCACTGTCCAAATACTTATGGCCCTGACTGTATGAAAGCGATGCGGTGACATGAGAGTGTCAATCAGACAGCAGGACGATGCTGAATCTGTCCCACTCTGAGCTGCCACATTTTGGATATTTTGCAGTTGGGATTTAATTTCGGATTTATGCACATCGGGTTGGGATTGTTCCCTTAGTGGGTGAAAATTTCCTCTACGTACTCGTGGTGTCTGTAGCGTTTGCTCACAGACAAATGAGTGACAGATAACATTTTGATGATTAAAAATGTCCATTCTAATTTTAAAAAAAATAAAAATCTGTGTGCGGATAGAATTCTGAAAAACTGTTTGCAGAATGTTTGTGAAGTAGATTGAAAACTTCTTTTCTTTTTAAAAAAGTTCTTCCTACTCTTTTAAGTTGTATTCTCAGTTAGTGGTGGGCGTGTCTGCTGCAATAGTGGGCGTGGCCGCCACCTGGAGAAATTGCTGTAATGAGGGTTGGAGTTGAGAAATCGATATTTAAATTCATTTCACTGATTCTGCTGGTGAGAACGCGTCCCCACGGGGGGGGGGGGGAAAAAACAAAACTTGCTCCC
>OMMV01027921.1:0-11008 GCA_900302635.1 Chatrabus melanurus
GTGATAAGAGATGCATGTTTCATCTATAATCTACAAGGTCTTTGTTCATTGTTCAATGCATACTTCTAAGTACACACATTTTGACAGAAATTCAGTTGCACTTTTCATCCACACATTCTTAGTTTGAAACATATCAGCAGCATGTGTGTTTGCTTTTTTCAACCCAAGCTAGATAGATAAACTGCCCTACTGCAGCACATATATTATTGGATTTGTATTGTTGATTTTGATAAATTTATGGAAAATGTAAAAGGTTCATGTGATACTGACATAAAAAGTAGGGCATTTAAATAGAAGAATGCAATTGTGATTTCCTCATCTCAAGCAATTTATTGAAACAAATCAAACGGTTGTGGGAAGAACAAAAAATGTGGATGACAACAATGTCATTACTGTCGACAGCATAATACAATCTGGAATCTCACCACTAGATGGCACGAGCGTTCTTGGGTAAACGGCACGTATGCAGTGACGCAATGACGTGGCTCCAACTTGGCTCCTTGCCGATGGAAAACCAAACCGGTTCTTAGGAAGAACTTGATTAGAACCAACTAAGCTCTGGCCCTGGGCCTGGCACCGACCAAGCACCTGGTTCTTTTGGTGGAAAAGGGGTAACAGAGAGTTTTTGGAGAGCTGAGTGAGCGTGTTGAACGTTAGTTCTGTTGTGTTTGGCATGACCTGCAGCCGGGACAGCAGCTCGGTTTGGTTATGGAGCTGAAAATAAACTTGATAATGAAAACACTGTCTTGGGCTGGTGTTGGAGAAACTCCTGGGCATTACATTTGTGTCAGAAGCTTGAGATTCGAACCCTGCTTCAAAAAGACTTTGTTTGAGCGAGAGAGAAACATGGATCTCTACAGCGGCACTCAGCCAAAGGTAAAGAAAGAGGCCAAGCGTTATAACCATGCCGGACGGTGTTCATATGTTTTCAGCGGATAAAGGTCTTGATTATTCACAGCAAGAGGGTGCAGATTCCACCATTTGACTACAGATTACTGCCATTCGGAGACTGGGCGAAGTTTGTCAGAGCCACGTCACAGTCACGATGCCATCTGGGAGGTAAACAAAGATGGTGGCGCCCTGCAGCTCGCACTGGCGAGCCCAAAGACACCAAAGCTCTCTGGCAGGGGAAGCTGGGAAACATATCGAGTGCAATTTGAACTATTAGCCACTGCAACCTGCTGGTTGGACAGTATGAAAGCTTTACAGCTGGCTTTATCCTTCATGGAGGATGCTTCTGCCTGCTTGCTGCTCCTGAGCCCAGAGGAAAGAGGTGACTTGACTACACAATGCTCATTGGAGCACTACAGAGACATTTTGGCCAATTTAACCTGAAAGACTCTTTATGTTGTGAGTTCAAGTATTGCATCAGACAGCTGGGTGAGTCTCCCTGTACCCTGGCTTACGAGATTGAGAGCCTGGGCAGGCACACATATGCTGCCATGCTGACTGCTATCCAAAGTGAGCTAATATGTGACCAGTTCATCCAGGCACTTACACCAGACAAGATACGCCTGCATGTGTAGTTTGCTCAACCCGCAACCCTAGGTGAGATGCTTAAGCTTGCCATGGAGAGAGATACTGCTGTCCGCATCACAAAGCAAACATCTAGATCTTCATCAGTGGTTGCACCTGCAGCAGAGGTACTAGAACAGAGACCAGCATGGGCGGAGGAGCTTGTGCATGCAGGCAGCCCATTTCTGTGAGGAGGACGTTCCGCATGCCTGGCCCATCGTCTGCTGGGGGTGCGAGCAGCACGGCCACCTACTTCGTCGCTGCCCCGTGGTCGGCAGTCGGCAGGGAAATGGACTGTAATTTTCACGTGAGAGGAGAAAGGACAATGAGGTTCATGCTCATGCTGATCCAGTAGTGACTGTGGGTTGGACTGAGTTGGGGAACCTTTGCCATGTTTCAGTGCTAGTTCGACAGGACAGATCAGTGGCTGATGTTCTTCAGAGAACTGGAGGGTCAGGTGGCGTGCTAGCTGGAGGACCTGCAGTCCTTCAACTTCACCAGATGCCAGAGAGAGAGAAAGAGTGCTGCGGAGCGAGGAGACTGCTGCTGAGCCGACATGCTGCAGGTAGCAGATGCTGCAGAGTGGGTGGCCCATCGAGGACAGTGACTTACAGCCAATGAGACAATGGGTTCAGATTGGTCTGTCAGTGGGTGGCCCACTAAAGGTCTGTGGAGCAACTTCAGTGTGCTGGGCATAATGGACGGGGTGCTGCAGCATGCATGGAAGGAGCCTAGGAGTCTGCCACAGGGGAAGAGAGGTGGCAGGCTGTGGTGCCCAAAATGCTCAGAGAAGCTGTGCTGGAGCATGCCACAGGGTCACAGGCTCAGGAGACTTTGGAAGCTCTAAAACTCTTTGTCGGCTGCGACAGGGGTTCTATTGGGGTCAGCACTGACAGGATGTGGAGGATTTCTGTCGGCACTGGGATGAATGTGCAGCAAACAAGGGGCACCTTGAGCAGTCACATGCCCCACTACAGCAGCAGGCATTGGGCGCACCCATGGAGAGGGTGGCCATAGACATTATGGGCCCTTTACCCATGACTGACAGAGGGAAGAAATATGTGCTGTGTGCAATGGACTATTTCACAAATTGGCCAGAGGCTTATGCTCTGCTGGATCAGGAAGCAGAAACAGTAGCAGATGCTCTGATAGCGGGCATGTTCAGCTGGTTCGTGACAGCAGAGATTATCCACAGCAATCAGGGCAGGAACTTTGAATCCAGGGTTTTTGCAGCCCTGCATGATCGATTGGGCATGCAGAAAACACCATTACATCCACAGAGTGATGGACTAGTAGAACGGTTTAACCACATCATACAACAACAGCTAGCCATTCTCACCGCCAACCAGCAGCGTGATTGGGCCAGACATATTTCCCTTGTCTTAATGGCATACCATTCTGCTGTTCAAAGTTCCACCAACTGCACCCCTGCCCTGTTAATGCTGGAGAGGGAAATTCGGACACCTGCAGAGCTGGTGTTTGGGAAGCTGCCAGACACCGCTGAGGATTCAGCAGGGCCGGAGTATGCTCGGAAGCTGCAGGATTGACTGGAGACTGCACATGCATTTGCCAGAGATCAGCTGGAGAAGGCTGACATGAGACAAAAGTGGAACTATGATGTGAGGAATAAAGGGAGAGACTTCCAGAATTGGTCTGACTTTATATCCCCAGACGAAAGACGGGACTCTGCCCTACACTGGACAGTCACTGGGATGGCCCTTATAGAGTTCTTGAGTGGGTGAGTGAGGTAATATGCAGAGTGCAGGTGCCCCCTACAGGTAGGAGAGTAGCTATTCACCAGGACAGGTTAGCACCTTATAAGGGAAGGGCTGTCCCTTCATTTGAACAGGTGTCCACCACACAAACAAATCCTGGACCCTCCACAAGCCAAAATTCCCCACCCCCTCTCCTCTCTTTCATCCCCTAACTCCAACGTCCCTGATACTCCCACACCTTCCCGCTCTCATCCCCCTGCGACACCCAGAGACAGGCAAGGGCTGGCCCCAAGTAGGTCACAGAGACAGAGGCGGAGACTGCCATGGTTTAATGACTTTTGTATGACCCCTCGAGGGCGCTGGATTTCATAAAGGGGAGGGCAGTGCCGTAACCTGTAAATAGTTGTTGAGTGTTGATACGTGTGTTTTGCGTGCTTCATGTAACTGAGTTGGAACGGGTTAAGTTGTTGTGCGCTGAATGGGTGGAGTTTGTTTGTGTGTGTGTGTGTGTGTGTGTGTGTGTGTGTGTGTGTGTGTCATAGAGAGTTTTTGGAGAGCTGAATGAGTGTGTTGAACATTAGTTCTGGTGTGTTTGGTGTGAGCTGCAGCTGGGACAGCAGCTCGGTTTGGTTAAGGAGCTGAAAATAAACCAGATAAAGAAATCAATGTCCCAGACTGCTGTTGGAGAAACTCCGGGGCATTACAATACAATGTTTGTTCATATTTATACCACCAACGTATTGACAGTTAAACACAGAGGTTGTTGGTGTTGTATGGTTAACATTTTGAGTCTGTGGTGGATTTTTGTCACTCTTGGCATGTCTGCCTCTTTTAAGAAACTCATTTTTCAAAATAGTATTTCTCACAAACAAAACTGTCAAAGGTGACAAGACAACAGTACAGCAGCTTGATGGTTAAAATTGCTTTAATGTGTGACACACACACCACCACCACCACCCCCATAAAGAGTTTCGACAGACAAACACATACCCTCCGCCCTCATCTGTCAGTTTGTGGTTTGTTGTTTTGTTTTCTTCTTCTATACCTGGTCACCACTGTGATCCTGTCTGGATGGGTTCAGTGTTGCACTGTAAGTCTTTACTAATGATCACCTGTGTTTACCTGATCCATGCTTTATGAATGGTGATTTCTGAATCACGCTCTGTGTCGATCATATGCACAGTCCTCAGCTCTTGGGCTGCTTTGCTGGTTTGTGAGCTCCAGCACATGTTCTCTATTATGTTTTTTTTTCCGACTGGGGTGGAAACCAGAGCACAGTTCCTGACTGTGACTCATTTCTGGTGCCCAGACCGCACTCTGAGGTCCAGTCGCATGCAGACAGGAGAAACTCTGTTTTGGGCAAATGTGAATGTCATCTGACTACGGTTTACGCTGACGGTTCGGCAAATTTTTCCCAGTTTTCCTTAAAATCTGATTGCGGGTGTTAAGGACTGATTGTGATGCTCACTGTGACTGCGTAATGGATCGGTCTTAGGCACGCGTCCCGCCTCAGGACAAAGATACACTGTAAGTTTGCATGACTTCACTCTGTAGTTTTTTGTTTGTTTTTTACCCGTGTTTTCTCTGTTATTACTCTTTTATTCAACTTATTCCTTCCTTTGTTTGATGCAGTTTTCATTAACACTTATGTTCTGGAAGAAAACTGAATCCATTCATTCATAAAACTGTAAAAACAAGTGTTTTTGATACAGTCACAGACTAATCCAAACCAAAGTGTCTCATTTCGTTCCCACTTCTCTTTCATCTGCAGTCTGATCTTGTTGTACATCAAAATCTCAGCCGTTCAGCTTTGACTGAGGACCTGATAAAGCAACATGGCTGCTGCTGCCCTCGTCACTGAGAACTTTAAGTTTGTGTCCCTCTTCTTTAAGAGTAAAGATGTGATGATCTTCAATGGTCTGATCGCACTGGGCACTGTGGCCGGTCAGACTGCGTACAACATTTTTGCCTTTAATTGTCCGTGTTCGTCAGGGAGGAACTACCGCTACGGCCTGGCTGCTATTGGTGTTCCAGCACTGGCATTTTTCCTCATTGGAATAATGATGAACAAGAGCACCTGGGACCTGGTGTCTGAGTGCCGCCTCAGAAAGTGCCGGAAGCTGTCGGGAGCCGCGGCCTTCGCACTACTGGGCACTATCATCGGTCGAGCTGTGGTGGCGCCGCTAACGTGGGTGGTCATCTCGCTGCTGCAAGGCCAGGCGTACACGTGCGCCCTCAGTGAGTTTGTCAGTCCGAGGTCACTGGATGGCTTCCCCTCAAGTCAGGGGTTAGGGGTCATGGCAAAGTTCCC
This sequence comes from Chatrabus melanurus, assembly GCA_900302635.1. Lineage (NCBI taxonomy): Eukaryota > Metazoa > Chordata > Actinopteri > Batrachoidiformes > Batrachoididae > Chatrabus > Chatrabus melanurus. Next base: position 5,542 of record OMMV01027921.1, read on the forward strand.
CTGTCCAGGTACTGTGCCAGCAGAGCTGCAAGGCTTCTGGATAGAAATCGAGCGTCGGCTGAAGTATGAATCTCAGGTAGTGAGGTGATCTATGCTTGTGTTGGTTTCATGTCTGTCCACTCATGATGGGTGCAGTTTACAGCTGCACACACGCAGAGGAACAGAAAAATAGCCCTGAAGGTGGACGCCAAAGGGCATCAGTTCCTCAAATCCAAACTGTTGCAAAGTCATTCCATCAGAGAGAGTTTACAAACCAAACTTTTTAATAATAATGAACCCTCATCAGTACTCCTGGGGTCCAAGCAGCCCCAGGTGTATATTTTTTTATATATTTTCTGAACTGTTATACTTATTCAGCTGAAATTTGATGTAATTGTCACCTATAGAGTTGTTTTCAATTTCTCTTATTTTGATCCACTTTTATTAAATCCTGTGGGCTCCATAATAATTTTCCTTATGGGGTCCACTTGGACCCCAGTTTGATATATAATGGTATCTGGTCGGACTCCACAGCAAAATTTTGAGCTTTGTGTCAATTTTTCATAACTACTGAACTGTCAGAGCAGTTTTTGTTCAGGATATTTGCATCAGAGAAACTGCAGGGATTCGGGGTGGGTATAGAATTTTTGTACTGAAGAGTCGTGTTCGAACAAGAGAAAAAAATTCTCAAAACTCTTTCAAAATGAAATGTAGTTTATCAGCCAGATACTCAAAAGTCTCTTTTCAAAATAGTTGCACAGTGACCCTGATCTAGTTATGTTCCAGATATCTGAAAGACTGGCATAAATAAAAACATGTTAACAGAATTAAAGAAGAAGAAGTCCTGGTGGGGTACTCATGGACCCCAGGTGTACAGATTAGTAGGTTTCATGTCGTGTACTGATGAGGGTTAAAGTTTTCAGCACACTGTCTGGAGTTTAGCTCATCTCCTTTACGGCCCTGTCTTACACCCGGCACAAAGCCCAGAGCAAGTATCACTGCTAATTTCCACCCGACGCAGGTGTCATTTTTACGCCCAGGGCCCGCGGCTTCTCAACCACAAACAATATCACTTGCACATGTTGGTCTCCAAATGAGGTGTGGTCAGGCGCACAGATGGCGCATTAATAACGGCCGTCACCAGAAAGCGTTTGTGCCTTAATGCTCATTTATGCTCAACATTAAATACAGAATGGATACGGACAGAGCCTTCTGTCTGTAACCTGCGCAAATTTCATCCCTATTTGTGTCCATTTTCTGAACCTTTAGGGATACAGATGAAATTGTTGTGGTCATGTAGTCAAAGTTCAAGTGAGACACAACTCTAAAGTAAAAGGACACGATGAGGACAGTTAACAATGATAGAATATTTTATATATCCAATCTTTTCAGGAAGTATTTCATGGCCTCACAGTTTACCTCCGTCTACACTGCTGCCTACACTTTTGTATCTTTTGCGGTAGAAATATTACTAAAAGTTCTTCAACTGTCACCATTTTTCATGTTGTCAGAAACGTTCAAGACCATCTGCAGCGCCATCTAGTGGATATTTTTCTGAACATCCATGCCAACATAAAGGATGTATGGAAGTATGTGGGCAGTGACGGTTACACTGTTTGAAACACATGGATATATTTACGTGCCTAAATGGAGCATAAATGAGGCTTTAGACCAAAAACGTGGTCTAAAGTCCAGCACTGACTAGCAGTGTACAAAGAGTGAAAGCAGTCAGACACGCCTTACATAATTAGATTCACAATGAAAGTACACTCTGCTTTCCGGCACATAGTGTAATATTAATATGGCAGTTTGTCATGATCACTAAAGGCAAATAAATAAACAAAGTGGGAGGAAAGAGGGGAAAAAAATCATGTTTGACATGACAGCTGTCTTTTTCTCCTTCTCTCTCACACTCTATCTTAGAGACAGGCAACATTATACGCATAACATATGACAAAAGTTAACTGAAAACAACCATGTAACAAAATAACAGCAAACACTCATGACAAAAAGGGCTATGTGCCTGGTGAAGGACAAGCTCCACTCTGATTGGCAGATATCAGGTTCAGACTACAATACACCCATGCCTAATAAACACGGTAAATTCAACCCCTTTGGGCCCAGCACCTGGCTTTGCACTGGTATTTCCACCGCTTAAAGAGCAAAGTGTGCTTGGGCATGGCCCAAATGGACTTGTGCCCTCTGCGCAACTCATTTTTGTGTCCACTGTCAAAATAGGGCCCTAATGTTAGCTGTAGGTCACCTAACCTTTGATATCGACATGTAATGTTAGATTTCTGTGCAGTCTGATATGTCACTGCTCCTTCACGGTGAAGAACCCATAACAATTCCACACATGCATGTTGACTGTAAGCAGCATTTCTTTAAAAAAGGAAATAAAAAAGAAAAAGACATCATGTTATAAATGGCCAGTTGTTGGGGACTGTGCACTGTGCCAGGTGTGCAGTGAGCTCCTCTCTGGGATGGTTTCATAATGTTGTATGTATCGCCATCCCTTTATGCAAATTCACAATGGTTTCCGATGGTTTTTACAATTTCTTTGCTCCTACCCATAGTACTACCATGGTTTATCCATAGCACTTCATGGTACCTGTGGTACTACTAAGGTTTTAAAGTGTCACTTTACGGTAACTATGTTATTACCATGATTTTGTACAACACAGTCAATATGCTACAGCTGGGTGCAACCGTAGTTTTTGTATTTACCATGGTATGGTAATCATAGTATTGGTTTTCTCATAAACCATGGTTTTTAAAAACCATGGTTTATGAGAAAACCATGGTTATACTAGAGTTTAACTGTAGTGAAACCATGATAAAACCATAGTTTTCATGGTTACCCAAAAAACTATGGTTAAGCACAACAAACGAAAAACCATGGTTATTCAAAGAACCATGGTTACTTACCAAAACCATGGTTAATTTTTGTGAGGGCATCTACCCGGGGACGTATAATTCAACCTGTAATTGCTGCAAATAAAGCCCCTAAAAGGTCCATTTATGCTGTCTCTCAACTACAGACAGCTGTGAAGAGGCTATATTGTGGTGATGACATCATGCACAGAAGCAAAGTCCCCTACAAACTGACCAATCACAGCTCATGATAACACTTCCTTCTTATCTTGCAAAAAGAACACCAATAACAACACTACGGCTTGTTTATACTCCAAAGCTCTCAACTGAGCCTCACTTTTCCTCATTTGTCGTGTTTTTACTGAGCTGACAAGTTCCCCCCAAAAGCCTATTTATGGTCATTATTTTAGCACTGGTTTCATTGGTTACCATGGCAATGAATCTCAAAGCCTATTTCTCAGCATTATTTTTAGCAATGTTTTCCATCGTTGCCATGGCAGCCATTTATAAGCTATAAATTACACTAATGATGGTTTAGAGAGAACTCTTTATTTCATGTTAATGTATGATTCAATTCAGTTTGATATTTTATTGATTATGTGTATACACGTGTTCATTCATTTGAAAATCTTTACGCATAAATAGTTGAAAGTATGTAGGCATGTGGTACATGTTTCACTCGTCCACTTTTTTTAGACATCTGTGTTAACAAAATATGATTCCAAGTTATTAGAAATAAATATATTCCAATATATTGTTATACAACATGAATATAATAATATAATTTATTATAAATAAATTTGGTTTTCAGTAAATTTACAGATAAAGTTGGACCTGCCTGGCAGAGGCGTTTGTGGCAGATCTGGGTGTAGGGAGCCTAAGGTATATTACATTATAAAAGAAGTACTTATGATTTATTTGGGGTGATTTGGGCTTTGGAGGAGCTTTGCACTCTAATCAGGACTTTTCTTGTGTCAAATGAGCTGAGGTGATTTGCAAGTTTCAACAAATCAAACACAACTGAAGTGTCAGGGATTAAAGTTATTGATGCGTAAACATCTCTTTTTCTTGATCTTTGCTGTGACAAAAAATGTTGAAAAAAATACAACCGCGGACATGACGTCACGATCCCATTTAAATAACATTCTGCGGGCTTCCGGTATGCGCTCGGAGGGATAAGACGCGTGCTGGAGCCTCTCCGTGAACATATTTTAAAATTATCCTTCAAAACGAAGCATTTTGTTTTAGTTTAGGTCTCCCAGTTTTCAATATCGTTACTTTGAGCCACGCACCAAGTAAGATGCCTAAAAAACTTCAGAAGCCAGAGATTGAACCACCTGTCGCTGACAACCGTGCTGCTAATGGCGAACTAGCGCATAGCACAGCTAATGCTACAGGGCTAGCAATGAGCACAGAACTTACCCCTGCGTTGCTAGAAAAGCTGCTGACCACTACCCTCCGAAAGGAAATCTCCGAACTCAGGTCTGAGCTTCTTACTGAGCTTCGCAAATCCCAGTCTGCTCTCGGCTCTACCGTAGATGACCATGAGAACAGGATTTCATCTTTGGAATCGGCGTTAACCGAGATATCTGCTGACCTACGCACGACTGAGCAACAGTGTGCTAACCTGCTCAGTGAGAACCAGTTTCTCCACCACAAGGTCGATGACCTCGAAAATCGTTCCCGCAGGATGAACTTAAGAGTTGTTGGTATCCCCGAGGGCTCGGAACAAGGACGGCCCACTGACTTCATGGCATCGTTCTTTACAACCCTATTCGGGGAGGAAACGCTATCTCGACGTCCAGCAATCGAACGTGCTCATCGCACGCTTAACCCCAAACCAGCCCCCGGTAAACCTCCACGAGCCATGATCGTCCGCTTCCACCATTTCCAGATGAAGGAGGAGATCGCTGGTCTTGCTCGAAACCAACAAGGCAAGCTTTCATTCAACGACTCGGCTATTCGAATCTTCCCGGACCTCTCTGCTGAGCTTGCCCGACGCCGAGGGAAATTCAGAGAGATCAAAGCTCAACTATACAAAGCAGGTATCAAATTCCGCCATAGATATCCTTGCAAACTGATAGTGTCCTACCAAGACACCGAATATACTTTTGACGACCCTTCCACTGCCTCGGCCTTCTTCAGCAACAAGATTGCAACATCAGCAAATGGCAATGAGATGAGTACAGAATAGGTTTGAAATGGTCTAGCTAACGTAAATGGCCTAAATCTATTGGTGCCGCGATTGACGTTCTATTTTGTACAACGGTGGCTACTGGGGATGGGGCACTACAGTCTCACTTAATATCGTGCTATCTATGCAAAATTGTCCATCTGTAAACACAGCTAGCTACAGTTAACTTGTCCATCTCTTTTTTGTTATTGTTTCAAACATTCTTCATGCCTGCTCTGGATATTTGGTCCTCTCTGTTTTGTTTTTTTTCCCCGTAAGTTTGAAGTTTAATAAGAGGAACGTCCAGCAGGTATAAATATAATATGAACAAATTGTTTGTTTGGTTTCTTTAGGTTTTACATGTTCTATTTGATATGTCGTTGTAGTCAGGCTACATAACTTGGGCCACATTGATGATTGAAATACTATATGTGAGTATAC
>OMMV01027967.1:0-11885 GCA_900302635.1 Chatrabus melanurus
CGACGTTGCCACATGGCGGCCATCTTACCTCAGACAGCTGGCCCCACTCATAACATTAATGTCAATGGTGCATGTACTATTTAAATAACCATAACTCGCTCAATTTTCCACCGATTTTCAAACGGTTTGATTTGTTATAAACGTCAGAGATGTAGCTATGTTCCTGCATACTTAATGCATAATTTAAATTTCAACATGTCCAAGCATCCTGTATCATAGCTACGTTAATAAGGTTTGTAATAAGGCAAACAGTTTGTAAATCTGTCAATATTTCGGCGAGTTAAGAGTATTTTTGTTTAAGCTGATCACTCACCTTCCAACAGCTACCATAGAGCGCGCCAGAATGGTTGTCTGAGGTAAGATGGCCGCCGTTGAGCTACGCTGGCGAATCCCGCTTGCGCCATCTAGCCTTTCTTATATATATATCTATGCTCTTGCCCACGTGTCGTCACAGCTGTCGATTTGGGTCACATGATGCCAACAAAGAAAAGATAATTGCTCCGCCTATAAAACTCTACAGTATTCAAAGTGAAATTAAAAAATGAAGTGTAGTGAAATAATAAGATGTTGCTTTATTGATACTAGGTTAGTGTGTAAATGGGTTTCATCAGTGAAGTATCTCTTTTAAGTCTGTACCCGGTTCAGTTGTATGGACTGTCATTACGCCGCAGTCAGCCAAACGTTTATTTCAAGATGTTTGAGCCCTTTTAAGAACTTGCATCCTAAAAACTGTTTTGTCTGTCTCCGTATTTGTTTTCCCCAAGATGCTGGTCCTGGAAATTTCTTTTTCCAGTTTGGCTAAAGCAAAAGCGTGTGCAGGGCAGTGCAACCCTGCGATGGACAAAACAAGTCGGAGCCCCAGTCGCCACTTCCTGCTGCTTCTGAGTGTCCAGAAGAAGAAAAAAATGCCCACAGTTGTTTTTAAAGAGGATTTTATTTTATTCACTCCGGAAGTCTCTACATCAGCGCCAACAGGCACTGTTAAAACCAGTTCAGAGGTTTTAGTCATGATGTAATATTGTACATAGGATTTTTTTATTTTTTTTTACTTTAAAGGGGTGAAGCTTGGTTTTAAAGCATGCCCCTATTTGCCAAAATAAAAGCTGTGTAATAAATGACATCTTATCGTGTAAACTGACACTTTTTTTTTTCTTTTTTAAAAGGTAATTGGTAGCAAGAAAAGTTTTGGAAATACAAGCTTATTTGACAAGAAATAGTGTTGTAAGATACTCCTGGGACAGCATGTCTGTAGAGCACCAATCAATGGATGTTAAATGTCCAAACTGACTTCAGGACAGCTTGTTGAGGACAACAGTGGTCTCCTGTGTGTTTATGTCCACATTTTATTGGCCCACTTGCCAATTCTAGAATCAATCTGCAGGGTTTCTGTTCTCTACACTGCATTGTACATTTGACTCGAATGTAGAGCATTACTAGTGTCTATAAAGTCTCTCCTTTGGTCTGTTGTATTTATATTTATTGTACTGTATATTCTTAATGGTATGCAGCCAAATGCCCATCTTGATTGTCTTCCTCCTTCAAAAAAAATGTAAATATGTTCTCCACCATTTTATTTCTTTGTTTGTTTTTTGTTTCCACCCCCCTCTGAAATGAGCCAAAACCTGAATACACGGCTGTTCATTTGAAAGCAACTTGACATTGATATGTTTCAACTAAAAAGGCTTGTTGTCCCCGGCAGAGTCGAGCGGTGCCTTACCAGAACGAGCCGATAACGATGTAGGGGCTTATTGCTTAACGTCAGCCCCATTGGAATGGCATGTTAATTTTTGGAACTGATTATTATTTTAAATAAATAGGGTATTAGATTGGTTTCATTTTTTTTCTGATTACCTTTTAGGGATTAAATGACATGGGTGAAATTTATACAAAATTTCAAGGTTCCAATTTTCAAAAAATTGGTCTCAAATTGTTTGTCTTGCAAATTCAATTCAAATGCACCTTCTACCGTACCTTGTTGCATGTAAAGCGTGCCACACTGGGTCACACTCAGTTTGGTCCAATGGCTGCTGACTTTCATCCTGTTACCTACGTAACGAGACATTCTAGACGGGACAAACCAATGTATTTTCTAATTGTTTTGTAAGCCGAACAATTTGATGCCACTTTTATAAAAATCTGAGCAAATTTTAGATTTTGACCCCTGATGTGACTTTTTATTTTTTTTATTATAATCCAAGACCCATACATTACAGATAGGGTGAACTATACCTTTGCTATTTTGAAATTTGAGCCCTGGTCATTTAACCCCCAAAGCTCAACAGAAACTAATAGCACCATCAATTTTTTTTTCTTCTTCTGGTTATTAATCCAGTTGAATACATTTTAAAGGTGTTGCCAAAAATGAACATGCATTGCACATGAAAACACACGAGCTCTTTCACTGCGTCGCCTCCTTGTAGATAAACCAGGTGCTGAGCAATCGGCTCCTCTCGGGGAAAGATGACGCGCGTCTTTACTTCTTTGTGACCTTTGCAAGAAAACCTTTTCAAGTTTGGCCTGTAAAGACAGCTGTGCTTTGCAGCCGAGCATGACGGGCTTAATTTAGTTTGTCGTCCACCCTGTCGTGCACGTTTGGTCAGTACCTCTTACTTGTTCCACTTGTTGAATGAAGAACGTCAGTTACGTCGCTGAGCTGTCAGTTTTAAACATTAAGGTCACAGTATTAATGTGCTTTTCTTTTTCGAGAAATAAAGCTTCGTCTTACATTTGAAGGTTGGCATTTTTTTCCCTTTAATGAAAATGATGGAACTATGAATGTCAATTTTTTCCCCCTCTTTGTTAAAGAACTAAAGTGAAGTTCACAATAAAATATCACCATAAGTTTAAAAACAGTTCTTTTGTGGCCATTCATTACCATATAGACTATTGTATTTATTATGGGTAATTTATAAGGCAGTGGGCGTGCTTACTATAACCACGTGGTCACATTAAACCAATGGGGTGACGGCAGAGACGTGCACTCAGTCGCCAGATTATGGTGCGACCGCGGAGGAGGCCAAACGAAGCTTTCTGAACCTTGAAGCTTTGTATCGAAAACTAATTCGCTGGTGGAAAGAGCTCGTGGGGGCCATCTGCTGAGCACGTGGAAGTAGTGCGTTTCATTTATCAATTTGGTGTATAAACGCAAATATTAAGGAGTAATTTTCTCCCTACAACATGTCCATATTGTTAGCAGCCTTCATTTTATGAGTGTCCTGTTTTTAAATAAAGGATTTTCTCACTGATTCACACAGAACGAGTTTGTCAGAATTTTTGTGAATTACATGATGCAACATGCATGCAAAATATGTAATTTACTCAGGGGTACCCAACGTTCATACAGAGCAACATTTAAAAGGCAATAACGAGGAACATAAAGTGGATTAAAACAAGAAAATTTTTAGAAAATATAATAAAATGAAATAAAGTCTTATAAAAATAAAAGTTTCCAGGACTCAAGAAACACCAAACTAATGCATTCGTTCACCCACCAAGATACAAACACCCAGTCCAGCTAAACAAACCACATTCAAAAGCTTTACTTGCACAAAGTCTGATTGTTTTATGAAGAAATGGCAATTTAATAATATTGTAATTCAGGATTGGATTTATTTTGGTAAACATTCATACTTGTACAGTACAAATATAGATAATCACCGAGGATAACACAAAGTATAAAATACACTTATTTCCAATGTGGTCCTCTTGATGGCAGCAGACAAAAAAAAATAAAAATCCAATACTGAATCTTACCAATAAAATATTAAATGCATAAAAACGTACTAATAAATGTGTCTAAAGGAGAAAAATAGTCACAGCACCGAGACTAAGTATTATAAGTACCAAAATAATTAACACCAAATTAACATTTATGTATAACACATAACACATTAGTTTGGTTTTGAAATTTGCCCCATAAAATCCGTTTCACTTGCTTCTTAAAAACATTCCTTGTCAGATTTTTTCAAATAATAATAATAATTATTATTATTAGTAGTAGTATTATTATTATACAGACATCCAATATAAAAGGCGTTTAAGTTTGCAGAAATTAATTCTTAAAAAATCTACAAAAAGGTAAAGGCATAAAAAGAAAGATGATAATAATAATAATAAATAATAATAATACACTAAAATCTTTATATAGTCTGAATCACCTTCTGATTGGAGCAGCAAGCTGTCAGTCACATGGTCACATCGCGTTATTGAACCAAGCTTCGACACACTGCTTCACAGTGAACAGCCAAGCATCGAGTTCGACACAGTTTTAAAGCTTCGTTGTGTGAGGGGTAGTATCACTGGGAGGAGAAGAAGGAGGAGGCTCTGACATATAAAGTCGTTTTTTTCATTTTAGTCTTAGTAACAACACCTACACGCTTCGGGGACGCCACTTTTATTGGAAAGGTAACTTTTTTTTTTTTTTTTTCCTTCTTTTTCTTGCCGACGTTGGTCAGCTTCACTGCTTACCGATTAGCTCCGAGGCTACATCAGCAGCTAGCCATCCAGCTGCAGCAGTCAGAGGATGAAGTTTGTGAAGACTGCGCGAACTGTCATCTCATTTTGGAAGGACTTGTTTTAATTGCATCCTGGGTACTTTGTGTTTCGTGGCGGTTAATTAGTATAATTTAAACTGTAGTGATTTGCGCCCTGAGGGGGCTCGAGATCAGAAAACTGATCCTTACGTCACTTACGTGGAAGCGCAGCTAGGCTAAACTAATGATGCTAATGAATGAATTTTGTCCTTTCTCTGCCAACATAATGCCAACGTTTCTCTCTTCCTTTAGTCTTTGCTACGTCAGCGGATTCTCGTGGGTGTGTGTGCGTGGAGTTTGTCTTTATTTACCTAGTAAAGCTAAACTAATTAAACTTGCCTGACTGGGAGGTGGGTGTGGCCGCTGTTACCTTGCATTGAGGAAGTGATGCTGTCTTCTTAACACTTGTTCTAAATGTTTACCCCTGATGCTGCTTAATCGAACTTCATTTGGTCTCAAACTGGCGGCCAACGGGTCTCTCTTCTTTGTAGTTTTTCTTTCTTTATTTAGCCAATCTAAACTTAAACCTGCCTAGCTAGCTACTTGAAAGAGGTGGGTGTGGTAGCTGTTAGTTTGCATTGGCGAAATTATGCTAAGAGCGCTGCTATTGGTTCAAATCAAGACCCCTGATGCTGCCTCATCTAATTTAATTTCCTCACAGTAGCTTCCATCTCAAACTGGTGGCCCACGGGCTGGATAAGGCTGAGTTTTTACTTCAAAAGGACACTGTCCTTGTGTCCGGGGTTTCATACTCCATGCATTCTTTCATGACTGCACTTCCATATCGCAATATCAGTAGCGCTGATGTGTGGAAACTATATGAAAATCAACCAGAAATGGAAGAACAAGAAACACTGGTAGTTTTTCAACTCTTGCGCCAGTCTAGGGCTGCACGATTTGAAGAAAGTCATATTGCGATTCTTTTAGGGAATGGCGCTGTCTACGCTGACGTCACTGATGATGTGACCCGCGTGGCGGTAACACAGAGCGCCTCCTTTGTGAGGTACAAACAACAGTGCACAGACCGCCAGAGGTAGCGAAACGGACATGCAAAAAAACTATGAATAATGTCCAAATGGTGCAGGTTGACGCCTGGCCAAGCCCACGCTTTCACAGCTGCTCAGCAGACACACACGGGGGAGAAAGCACTTGTCTGTGGCTGCCCAGCCTTATCACTGACATTTCAGTAGGCGGTTCTTCCTACCCGGCAGGGTGCCCCCCCCCAAAATTTATACCACTAAGCTGGTGAGGCAGTGGTAAGCATCAAAATACATGATTTACGGCCAATCGCTTGGGTTGTTGTGCTAAATTTATGCTGCCAAACAATATGGGCAGTTTTGCAATGTAGAAATACCTCATTTCTGAGGGTATCTGGCCTTAGTCGTGGGGTGGAAGACAATCAAAATAATCGTAAGACATATTTTCCCACACAACTGTAAACAAAACGTTTGTACCTACGAATGGTGACCACTCGCGCAGCGACCCCAGCAGTAGCTACTGGAACTCACACGAATACCCGGATGTGTAGACAGCACTATACTGCGATTGTGATATGGTAAATGTCTGTCATCACAACAATGGAGTTGAAATGAAACGAAGGCGTTCTTGTAGTGTCGACTTTGAGCTTTAATTCAAGGGGTTCAACAAATATCACATTAACCATTTAGGCATTAGTCACTTTTCTATACAGTTCCTCCATTTTCAGAGCCCACAAATAATTGGACAAACTGATTATTGTTGATACTTTTCCAGCCAGTTTTCTTTAAATAAGTGAAGGAATGGCTACATGAACATTTTTCAAGTAACTGAATATGTCTTGGACTTCACTTATCTCAGTCGTTAAGACAAACAAGATAGCACTGTGTTGTAAATCTGTCTGGAGTATGCGGTTCTCAAAAGCTGAGTGATGGCACAAGAAGAAGACTAGTGAGGGAAGACATCCAGACAACTCTGACTGAGTTACAGGCTTCTGTGGCTGTGATTGGAGAAACTGTGCAGTGTTGTAATTCCTATTAAATGGTCTGAGCCGGACTTCCCTATACACTCACTATGCACATTGAATTGGGGCCCTGCAAATGAGGAAATGCCCCGCTTCCCCCTCCATAGATATCATAGTGAATGTCAGTGACTTAGTGGGGATAACTTTGATGCCAGGATGAAGCTAAACTATCCTATGGGATATGAGAAAAGGAAATGCTAATGATGAGTTGTGAGAACAGAAGTCAGGTAAACGTGCTCTCCCCTTTCCATATTTAATGTCAGCAAATGTAACAGTACTGTTAAGTCTCGGGCTCTGACGCTACAGGTAGCAAAGTTAAATAATATCTCAGATAACTCGCTGAAGGTGTTTCACAATAAAAGTGTTTTAATGCAAAACCAGTGCCAGCGTCACTACAAAGCCTTTTACTGTGAAAGTCACTCATTGTTTGTTGTGACTGAATCTAATTTGACAGCACTAAGCAGATGTAAGCTAAAACCTATTCTTAGCTATTAAAAAAAAAAAAAAAGCGGTAATGAGGTGAACACAATTTTTCCACAGTTTGGATCATGTTTCAGTAAGTAGTTAAATAAAATGTTTTGTGCTGTTTGTAGAATGTTTAAATGAACTGTGTTGAGGGCTGGATCTACAGGGGGAGCAAAGATTGAAGTGTTGTTGCATTACTGAATACTTTGGACTGAAACGCAAACTTTTTAAATATTCTAAATGTTCTGTGTAATTATGAGTCCTTTCAAATAACGCGCTACAAATCCTTCTTATTTTCACATAATTTAACAATAACTTGTTCTTAAAAACAATATGAAATGCTATATTGAAATAATTTGATACATTCCATCAATAAAAGCCCCTAAAGGTGTAAAAGGGCTTATTATCAACTCTACATGTTGATCAAATGTTGTTGATTTGTACTAAGTGACTTTTGATTTTCTCTAGACCATACTAAAAATGATTTATGTATCAATAGTTGAGGAAACAATGGGAAAATTGTTCAAATGATGATACAAGCAACTTGGCATAAATATTCATATTAAGGTACTCTTCAAATTTTTCTGATGAGCCAAGTGAAAATCTAAGATGGCCAACATTTTTTCAAGATGGATGCAAAGTTTCTACTCAAAATTCCATTTTTTTCTCAAAATCTCTGAAGGTTATTGATGGATTTGAGGGAATTTTGGGCCTGTTAATTTTTATTTTTATTTATTTTATTTATTTATTTTTTGAGAAATCCTAAACCAGATTTTACCATTAATTATCCCTCGAGAGAAGAGACCTCTTTGTGTCTGTAAAATGATTATATGTAAATATTCATATGGCACAGCACTTTTTCAGGATAAATTAACATTTACTTTTTGTCTAGCAGGACAGAGTGTACTCTACTGCAGTATTATTTTTCATTTATTGTTACAATACTAAATGCAATCAATTTAGTGGATGGAAACTTGTGATATACATTTCAGTTTATGCCATTTGGACAGTTTTGCTATTCAGTCACTGACTAGTTATATACATACCCAAGAAGAATTTAATGGACATCATCTGTTTCGGAATACTAAAAAACATATAAATAGAAATTGTAATCATTAAAATGTTTCATTCATGAAATGTCAAATTTAGGTTTTTGCCATTGCTGTAGTTAGCTGCTCTACTACAAACGTTAATTTGTAAGTGGTCAGGTCACTGCTCCCTTGTGCTTTTTATTTTTCAACACAATGATTATGACAGTTTATTTAGTGTAAACTTATTGTAATTGGGTTAGGTTTTTTATTATGGGAAGTTGTGTAAATATTGTATGTTGTATATTTATTTCTATCTACATATTTACAATGTTACTATGTTGTTCAATTTGACATTCATATTACCCTTAGCAATAAAAAAGCCATTATTTAATGTCGTCAACCTACGTGTGCTTTTTTTTAATTTTTATTTTATTTTTTAAAACTGTATCAGTTTAGGCACCGGCACAGTTTTTAGAAGTATCGGTTTGGCACAGATATTTGGGGGGGGGGGCAACAAAATGATACCCAACCCTGTTCTGTATAGGTCTATTTATTCTTTGACTGACAGATTAAGCGCGCTGTTTTAAAGGAGGGTGGATTGTTGTAGTGGGAGCACTGGGGTTTCTGGTGATTGTGTGTCACTGGCAAATGGGTTATACGTCTTAGGGCCCCAGAGAGGTTAGGACCAGCTCTGGCAATAATATTGTTAAACCACTTTAATTAAAGCTGAAAAGCAACATTACAAGAAAATACATTTTGACCGTTTAATTTCACCTCCTTTGTGGTGTACAGAAGCAAAATTACACACACAAAAAAGACAACTGTCCAAATACTTATGAACCTGCCTGTATTTCCCAAGTTATCAAAAGTGACTGTGCAACAAAGTTTTATTTTAACTTATTTTTTTTATTTTAAGCAACTCTGTTAACATGTAAAACAAATTGGTGGTGTGATGTAGCAATTTTCACTTTGCATGTCAGTTTTGTTTTCTCCTCCAAGGATTTTGGAATAGAGTGGTGATCCTGGGCTGTTGAGTGGGGGTGTTATTTTAATAATGTGAGGTAAAATTAAAATATTTGCGGGTGTTCCTGTTGCATATGTCTTGCAACCCTAAAACAAGCTTCCAGGCCTAAAATGATGTTCATAGCAGGAGAATGTCTGTGAAAACACTTAGAACTGTGAGGCTTTGGAGATGTTTCATATGAAATCTCAAATAGGAAAAATGTAAAAGAAAGATTTATACAAAAAAAACTGGTTTTACACAATATGGCCCCTTTTAATAATCTTATTTGAGCAAGAGTGGATGCTTTTCTTTTTCAGATCTGGTCCTTGAAAGTTAAAACATGAATCCAAAAACTCCATTGTTCATGCAAGGTTTTTTTTTTTGTTTTTTTAAAAACACTTTTTTTCCCCTTCAGTTTTATGTTTAGCATACGTGGCTGTGCGCAGAGACATGCACGCTCATTTAGCTGCTCGTCTTAGTGCGAAAGTCCAGTGTTTACACAACAAAAAATCACATTTTAGAACATATTTCTATGACCTTTAAATGCTGTCTTTAACTGAAAATTATTTTCCTGTCAATATTCACCTGAGAAAAGTGAGCGAGAGGCTTTTGAAACGCGTACAGTGCAGGCAGCAGATCTGCAAGACCCCAGCAGCGCATACTCAGTGGAGCACTGAAGATGATTTGTTTATTTAAATCACACCCTTTAACGATTATACAATGGCACACTCTGATATCACTCTGAGATATATATATATATATATATATAGTGTCTCTGGATGATATATTTTTGGAACAGGATGTCAAAGTTCAAGGTTGTCAAAAATGTAATCTTAGAAACTCAGTTTCTGGGATATCTCTGCAACAAACAAGGCTAAAGCAAGATGAAATGCTTATATCAATCAGTAAGTCATTAGGAAACAAATGGTATGAGAGTGATGTTATGTCATAATTGTCTTATCTCCACAGTCATTAGGGCTGCAGAGGTGATCCAACGCGTACATCGATCAGGTGATCATTTGTCATTGTGATGTCATCATGACATCACTGTAGTTTGAAAAACTTTTTTTTTTTGTGTGCACGCAGGGTATGCATCGCCCCTCCAATGCTTTTCATTGTCCCATTTTTCTATCCCTCTGTCCGATAAATGTGTGGGGCGACCCCAGAGACCAGTTATCAAGCTGTGCGTGTTTGCATCACTCTGGTAGCTCTTCACAACGTTTCACAAAGTGTCTCGTACACACAGAAGCGAATAGCCCCAATTGTGGAGGTCTTGTCCACCTGTGTTAGTCACAGTTGCCCCAGCGATCACAAACATTTATGAATCAGCATGAATTAAAAATTAGCTTTAGGCCTGCAAACTTGTAATTTATGGCTGGCAGCATATTTCTTATGCATCATAAAATTCAGTCCACATGTAAAAAAAAATTTTCTTCTGCACTTGAAACAAGAAAAACTGCTCCTCACAGTACATTACGAATAACGTTTTCTCTTCTGATGCCAATACACAAACTCAGGGGTGTAGTCTGTGTCATATGTATTCATAAATAAAATTTAAAAAAAACCAACTTTACAAAACAGTTTTTGCAGCTGTGTAGCCTCACACGCTGCACTCAAATCGGTCTTCAGTTGTGTCTGGTCAATGCTGCTACACAAAATAACATTCTTAACAGTGTATCCCTTCAGTAAAACGTCATGCTTCCTCACAAATGAATGAAATGATTAATGTAGATAAAATTACACATCATATTGCCATTGCCTTAGTTTGTGGGTTCAATGTAAATTTCATCTTGAGGTCAAATTTTGAATAGGGTAAAAACATCTGCCACTAAAAAAAAAACACTGAGTGAACAGTGTTGAAAACTCGCAGTACAGCTTTTGTCTGGCTGGTTTACAGCAAAGTCCCGAAGCAGTTTTTTCATGTGGCGAAGGTGGCAACATGCAGCACCTGCTCGACCTGACCTAATAGTTGAATACTAAGAATAACAAAGTTGTGACAGGTGTTAACTTGTTTGTACTATCAGTGGCCACATTTCAACGGCGAAAATGTATCTGACTTCATGACGCTGACATATCGATCATTAAAAAGTGCAGATCAACTTAGAAATGGTGTTGCTTGACTTGGGGATATGCCAAGATGTTTTATTCTTTTGATTGTTCCGGTGGCTGCTCTCAGAGAACGTAACCTCGCCAGTTGCCCTCTGGTAATTTGAGTCTGATGGCACTGTGCTACAGATGCTAAATGCAGTGACCTTTGTCTCTGAATGCATGGCAGGGAATCCTGCTAAATCAGACTTCTGAGACTATCATAGACATCCAGCAAAGCTTTTCTGTGTTAATGTTCACTTCAGAGTGAACCACTTGTCAGTCAGGCAGACTTCTCAAAGCCACTTCTTGCTTTTCAGAAGCTGCAACCCTAAACCTTCTTAAACTGTTATCAGAATCCAAGAGGCAGATGAGATAAGATGCTCATTATAACTGCTACCGGCTTATCGCTGTTTGTTCTGTAATGGTTGTAAAGCAGTTTCATTTGAGGCTGTTCCTGCTTCTCAGCAGTCAGTTTTCCAAATATTTAATTTAAGCTTTAAAGTGTATTGGCAGGAAGCCGAGGAAACGTGACGTATAAATTCTGTTTCTGAGTGCGTTCGATTTGCTGAGCTGGTCTGACGACGTACTGTGACGTTTCAAACCAGAATGTCAAGGCCACCAGGAAAAGTAGCTGTCAGAATGTGAGCACATCACACACACTGGATTGTATACACTCGTTTTCTTGCGATGATATGATGCAATGTAATCGTGTGTGTGTGTGTGTGGGGGTGGGTGTGAGTGTGGGGGGGTGTGTGGGTGTGTGTGTG
>OMMV01028005.1:9972-22291 GCA_900302635.1 Chatrabus melanurus
TAAATATCAAGTGTCTATCATAAGTAGTTTCTGAGATATTCAAAAAGAATGTTTCCCTAGCAACCAAGTCAACATTGCCTGGAAGACCTTCCAAAGACCTTTCATAAGAGCCAAACATCAAGTCTCTATCTTAAAAAGAAGCTGAGATATACAAGAAAGAAATTTTCCCTACCAACCATGGTTACCATAGCAACCAAATTAACACATCATTGAATCCCTTCCAAAGACCTTTTTATATGAACTTAACATCAAGTCTCTATCTTAAGTGGTTGCTGAAATATGACCCAAGTACTGAAAGGTCACTTGGCAGTACATTATAGCAGACAGACAGACGGGGTCGGGCTCCCGAGTGGAGCACCGCTAGGTGGTCTGTCCATTACATGGGACATCCCACAATTAAGGGTCACGGGGGGGGGGGCTGGAGCCTATCCCAGTGGTCATTGGGCGAGAGGCGGGGTACGCGCTGGACAGGCTGCCAGTCCATCGCAGGGCCAAATTTGGCATATGTTGCAGAATTCCTTATCTGAACTTCTGCTTGCCCCGTGAGACACGCCCACTGAGCCTGTCTCTACATTATGGAACACACCCAGACGGGCTGTTTGAGAAGGCGGAGCAAGCGGCAGCTCCTCCCCATTTAAAGCAATATGTACAGAAAATATCATCTTGACCTCTATTAACTTTTTTTTTTTTAAATAATGTACAAAATATGACTCCTTTAATGGTGATGAGTGTTTCTTTTTCCTTTTTGCAGGATTTCATGTTCTTTGAGAAAGTTGGGGAGGCAAACCAGCGCAGCACCGTGTTTTCATAACGGAAGAAAAAGAGGCATGAGAAGAACTTTGTAATGTTATGCATTCTTTGTCCATATGCAATAAGTTCCTTTCTTTGGTAACTCCACGTCATTATGGTGCCAATCCCAGAATCTTTATCGAGACACAAAATTCCGTAGGAGATCCTGAGCTCTGAAGTCCACTGTGAATTCTCTTTTTCTTGTGTTTTGACCTCCAAAAACACAATAACTGAGTGTCGACCATGTGGAAAATATTTCTGTCCAAACCGTCCTCCTCCAGCTCAGGATGCCAAAGATGGTCAAATTTGCCACCAGTGTCTTGATAAGTGCCTCAGAATTGAAGGAAGCTTTGAATGTCCGTTATGCTGCACCAGCACTGACATTTCACATTTATGCCACTTTTTAACTACGGTGGCCAAGAAGAGCCACAACACTTCCAAATGAAGACGACACTAGCAAATATAAAAAGCATCCATATTAATTCAACAGGTCGTTGCATCAAAAATGTATGTGAAAAACATTTTTGGAAGAAAAAAAAAATGCTCGCAAACAAATATAACCTGCAGCACATGCAGCAATTTAAATTGATAATGTGTCTGTTGCAAATTCACACTACGCACCCAAAAAGCTTCATAACATAGCGGAAGTACTCGCAACAGAAAGAGGTTTGTACCGTGGCCCAGACAGGTCAACACAAATGCAAAAGCCACAACATGAATGCAAATTAAGTCACAACGGAAGCGAGCAGCCGTCCGTTTATATTATTGGTCCAGGTTTCCAGGGCACTATTATTGCTGGCGCACAGGTGGACTATTTTGAGCGGGGAAGTCTGAGAAGTAAGCGAGACATTTTTGCTTGATAACTGATTGTCACAATAGTCCCCCAGAAACCTGGACCAATAATGTAAACGGACCGCTGCTCACTTCCGTCGTGGCTTAATTTGCATTAGTGTTGTGGCTTTTGCAATTGTGTTGACCTGTCTGGGCCACCGTAGATTTCTGCCCAGAGGAACTTTAACTGACTTCTACTGTTCAATGCATTGCAAATAAAATGATAAAATATAGCTAACTTAAGGATAAAATCATCAATAAAGTAAATAAACTTCCTCAGCTCTGCCGATAAGGTAGAGATAAAGATAATAGAGCGACGCCCTGAACAGTCTGTCAATTAAAGTTTGTTGCGAATATGTCCGTTGTGTTGTAAAGCTTTGCAGTATTTGGTTTCTTGCACGCACTTTGTGAATTTGCAGCATGTGCTGCAGGTTATTGGTGTTTTCTGTTTGCAAGCATGTTTATCAATTTGCAAGTTTTTTTTTTTTTTTTTTTTTTTGATGCAACTACCTGTTGAATTGATTCAGGTAAGGTGGTTTCTTTGCATTTGGAAGTGTTGTGGCTTCTCACGGCCACCGTATTTATCTTATATCAATATAAAGGTAGAATTGGTGCAATACTATTGTGGATGTAGAAGCTGTTTTAATTGCCTCTTTTTGTAACAAGTAAAATTACATGCTATTTTGAAACGGAGTATAATCCAGTTACAGCTAGTCGTTTAGTAGTTTTGTTTTTTTTCCCCTCCTTCCTTTTGGCTGAAGCAGTCTTTACCAAATTGCTCTACCTCTCTTTGCCTCTAAACACTCCCATCTTCTAGTCTAATGTAGATAATATAACGGCCACTTTTCTTTTTTAAATTCAGACTTCAGTGTAAATGCTCCCTTGTTTGTTTTCATGTGACCGGTTGCTACGGAGGCTGATGGCAATGCAGCCTCCAGTTCTCCAGATTTCACTGCGCTGAAGCGGCGCCAGCAGGGTGATGGAGGCAAGAGTCAGAAAGCGGAGAAAGGTTAAAGACGAGAGGAAAGAATTTAGAAAAAGAGGACCTTAAGAAAACAGAAGTTGAGGTTATGCTTCTTTAGTATAAACGCATAAGTGAGGAATCTGATGCTGCATTAAGATAAGAATGTTTTGCAACTTTTGAAAATGCCAGTCAGCCAACGATTGAAAGCTGCCACTAATTTCTGTACTGTGTGTGTATATACACACACACACACACACACACACACCTACACAAACACACCTTATGAGCTCACACAGATTTATTTTCAGCATGCACGAGCTAAAATGTTGCGTTTTGTACTGTTTTCTGCAACACTTGTCTTCTGATCGGAATTTTTTTTTTACAGACCCAAAAGAGTCTGCTCTAAAAAAAACAAAATAAATGTAGCTTTAACTTTTTTAAGCCACTGCAAATGTTTGTGTCGTGTTGCTCTGTTCCAGTGACTGTCCAGGAAACTTTGGGGAAAGCCCATCTAAATAGGAAACATCTGGTTTCACTTGGAAGGGGAAAAAAAAAGATTCCACCCTGATTGTTTTGTCCCAACATTAACCCACTAAAACTCAAAACTTTTCCTCCATTCAGCTATAGTAGGTTTTTAATCTTTTTCTCTGTGTTAAAACAGAGAATACTTTAATGTGGTCCTTCTGCAAACAGCCGACCCTTCCTTCAATGGACAGATAGTTATTGGATGACCTACAGCGCCACCTGCTGTGTGCTTGTGGGAAATGCAAACATTTTAATCAGATAGGAGAACATGTCCACACATGCCCATTTCCATTGTAATATGTTTGACAAATTTTTATCAGAGAAATAATCAATTTTATGGTTCACCAATTGGTATTACAGCCCTGCTCCTGCAGTGCAAATATTGGATTTCGAGTGCAAAGTGCTGCCAACACGGCTGTCGTTCAAGAAACATCAGGAAACTGCATTGACTTAAAAAAAAAAAAAAAAGCATGTGCAAAACTACTGATCTGTAAAGCAATAGTGTGTAGGATTTAGTGTCATCTAGTGGTGAGGTTGCAGATTGCAGGATAGCGGTTTTGAAGCTCAAATGCTGTGGCTCTGGATGTTGCCATATTGGCAGCGTTACCCAGCCTAAGTTCTGGCCAAGCCATAAATGGTTAAAGAGGTGGAGCGTGGGCAAGACCAGCGAGACCTGGATGGGACGAACGAAGCTAAAGCGAACAGGCTAAGCTTGGTTTTGGTGTTTGTAATGCCTTTTTGTGGTCTGGGTGCAGGCATTAAAAATTACGACCGGCTTCTTGCCTCAGTAGCCATGGAGCTAACGTCACAAAGCTACCTGCTAGCATCTAAATTAAATACAAAAAGTTCACTCCATGGAAATATTGGAGCACAGACTTAGATGGTCTGTGAGTACAAGTAGCCGCACGGCAAGCTCTATTATTTCAGTTATGTCATAAAATGCTCAAAAGACAGACGGGGTCGGTCCACAACAGCTAGCAGCCTCTGCTAGCGGGAGCTTTTTTTTCTTTTTTTAAAATCTATTATTCAGAACTTTATGGCTTAAAATATCAAACTGATTTGAAAAAAAAAAAAAATCACCCCCTGTACAGTTGGCCTCCATGAGGGGGCCCGCTCCCATGTAGATATGAAGGGCTCATTCTAACCTCATGAAAACATTCTTTGTTGCAGGTAATTATTAATGAACAGATGGTTATGAATGCTATATACTGTATATATATATATATATTTTTTTTGCTAATAAATGCTCTTAAATCCTACATACTGTAGCTTTAAACTAAAAGAAGGAAACCGCTCATATCAGCTCTGCAGTTGGATCACCCATTTATTTTACCAAACAATAATAAACTATGTACAAATGCATGAAGACAAAACTATTTGCAAAAACGAATGTGCTGGAAATTGCAAGACTTGTGTTTTGTGATAGAGTCCTGTAAGTTGTTTTTTTTCTCTCTTCTCCTTTAGTCTTCGTCCTCCGTAGTGTTGTCCCACGCCTCTTTCTGTTCGGAGGTCGTACCCAATAGGTCTCTACAAAAGTTCATGCGAGCTGATGTCAAACTCGTCTTTCCGCGTTGATCTGGGGTCGCTCTCTTTCGCCCGGGCCGAGGCGATCGTCCCGCGAATAGCGGATCAGGTAGCGGCTGGCCAGCTGCAGGTTCCACTGGTACCTGGAGAGGACCTTCACGCAGTCCTCTCGTGAGCAAACGCTCAGTGAATACAGCTGCTCCAGCTGAGACACAGGGCAGAGGACAAACGGTTCCATTTACTTTGTGTTTTATATATACTGTAATTGAATTAACGTCAGAGATTAGGAAATGACTCTGCAGTGAGGTGTGTTAAAGCATTGCTGTCCTTTTACTCTCTGACCTTGAGTTGCTGCCCAGCTCGCAGTGGATTCCAGTCATTCCGAAGAAGTGCGTTGTGAACTTCCTCCGTGGTCACGCCGTGTACCGCCTCCATAACCTGATCAGAGCAGCTTATGTTTTACGCTGACTTATTTTTTATTTTTTTTCACACAGAAAAGAGAGAGAGAGAAAAAAAAGCATGTTGGAAAGCGGTGTCATACCTGTGCGATCAGAGCGTCCTTTGTGTGCTGCAACTGAGGCGATTTATCCCTCTGTCGATCTCTGATTCGCTCCCTGCCGTCTGTATGGTCCTCCAGCTGTGGGGTGGAGCGAGCCATGGGGGACATCTTAGCCAGGTTACCGCCTCCCTGGTGAGGCTGGAACAGAGGCTGTGGTTGTGGTGGGCGGTAGTGGACCATCTGCGGCGGCCATGAGGTGCCAGGGTTTGGTTGAGCTGCGGGCCTCCTCTGGGTTTTCACGTGTTTCATGTTTGGGGGCGGTGGGCGCGGTGGAGGGGTGATACTGGCCTCACTAAACCGACGGGGGTCCTGTTGCATCACCACACTATGAGCTACCATCGCAGATGGGAGGAGTCTGCCCTGCTGATCCCCAACTGTCTGGGCCCTGGGCTGAGGGGCACCCAAGACCGACTCCAGGCTCCGAGACATAACTGAAGAAACAGGAAGAAACCTTTAAATGCAACTTTATATAAACACAGTTCTGCCGATATCTATAATCCAAGTTTATATATATTTGTATTAATAGCATGCTGGAATAAGGTAAATTATGCACTATGTTCGAGAATCAATACAAGTTATTTGCCAGACTGATGGGGTGCCTCACATATAAAAGCACAGCACCAGCTTTACAATTCAAGGATCTGCAGGAGATCATGTATAATGAGACTCGTATGCATGATGAATGTGAAGTAGCGAGTATAACAGGAATTAAAGCTGCGCAAAATTTGGGGCGGGGGGGAAAATCACTATTTATATGACTAAATCCATGATATTTGTGATGTGATTCTACCAAAAAAGTATGTAATACATACCGGTATATGATTTTTGAGAAAATAAAACTAAAGTTCAGCTTTCCGGGAGGAGGAGAGGTCCCAAACTGCCTTTAAGTCATGACCGGCTGTTCTGGAGGCTGCAGCTCTATTAGGAGCCGGGTTATGACTGAAAAACTGTTTTTCAGCACATTCTTCTTATCTTGAGATTGACCTCAAGGTCACTGTAAAAACACAAGACATCCAGACGATTGCACTGCCTGGCCACCACAGCTTCTTTCTTTTTTTTTAACTATACTTGATGTCATCACATGAGTCGGAGGTCTGATATGTTTGTTAGCTGCAGGAGAGCAGAAGTTTATGCGGAAAACCCCGTTTCATCTCATCCAGTTCCGAGTTTGACTTTGGCCTCTGACCCATGATCTTAACCTGTGCTGCGAGAGGACAGTGCACTGAGTTCATCCACTAGGTTTAATTGAAAGCACTCTGTGTTTTGACAATATCGCCACAGCCAGTAGAGGACGACGTCTATCTTGACCTTGACCTTGTAATGACCTGTTGTGAGAGGACGGTCCACTGAATTTATCCACCAAGTTTGATTGATATTGCCCTTTGTGTTTTGAAGATATTGCCACAGACAAACCTTAGATTTGACCTTTGAAATATAACCTTTATTTAAAGTTTCACTAAAAGCAAACCAGCTCAGAGGCGTTCTCAAACTGCTTGCAGCTTATAATGCGTTATTGCTTGACTAAGATTTTTGGAAGCTGTAGCTCACTTAGGAGATGACTGATCGCAGAAAATCTACTTTTAGGAACATTTTCCCCTCTAATTTGACTTTAGCTTTGGAGAATTTTGGCGAGAACTGAGTGACAACAACATGGCTCATCTTATACTGAAGAGAGAATATCATAGCTGACTTCAGGTTTCCCCTATGATATTCTGAAGAGGTTTATTTTGGACATACCTGTCATTCTCTGCAGATTGGAGGCCTCCTCTCTGACTAGTCCAGTCTTCCAGTTCACACTGTGCAGAACAAAACAGCAAACGTGTGTCTGACATAATTGTCTCAAAAACTAGTCTGTCAAGACAATCACAAATTTACAACGATTCAAACGTGCGTGAACCAGAACAGAGCCCATTCCCTGCTGGTGGAAAAAGCCCACAAGAATAACCTCAGCAGACTTAATTTTAAAGCAGCACATCTTCATAAGGATTCAAGTGCTTATCCTCCACCTGCACGAATTCATGCACAAAGCATCATAGCTTTAACATTAATAAAATATCGGAGGAGTGTCACTGACTCGTCCAAGCTCTCGGGCGTTCCCCAGCAACGATCGGGTTTGATGTCGCCGTGTCCCGCGTGTTGGAGGCTGCCCTTTAGGGGGCCTGAGATGTAGTGGGAGCTAGAGGAAGGGTTGGGTCCAGTGGTGCCGGAAGTCATGGTTATAGGAAGTAACGGCACCGTCAGGCTGGCAGGAAAGCAGCCCACCGACAAGGTCCTCTGGTTCTGACCCCTCCACTCAGTCAGCTCCAAGCTGCACAGTGAGACAAAGGCATGGGGCTGAAAAAATGAGCAAGTTTTGAACTCAGAATTCAAAACTTTTTCAAGAATTGTAGCATCTTGGCGGATGGCTGAACAGACAAATGAGACATCCTTAAGGACGCATACTCGAGGCGTCTGTCAGATCATAGTTGGAAGGTTCTTTTGAGAACGGAAGTGTTAAATTTACTTCCAATCCCCCAAAAAAAGCCTTTGTGTTCGTCTACGCGTTTCCTCCACTGCTTTTTTGTCCCACCCTGCTTTGTCCCTCTCACCCGTGGTCTACGACGGTCACAATGTCGGTGGGTGCAAGTGCGAGTTTTCTGTGTTCGGCAAACTCCCTTGCTGCTTGTACCTCCATGGGTTTGGCCTGTGGATGCAGACAGAGAACTAATGAATGACATTTTCTACAGCATTCCAAGGTACAGTTTCCCCTCGATCCACTGATTTTATCACCAGGAAGAATGAAGACATGTTTTTTCTACATATAGGTAGCAGACCTGTGCCACTAGCGTGGCGAGCTCGGCAAAAGTGGGTCGCTCTGCAGGGTTGCAGGCCCAGCACTTCCTCATGACGCCGTACAGCTCTTGGGGACAATCCGGCGGTTTCTCCAGTCGCTCACCCTCCCGTTCCACACGCCACAGTATCTGGACAGAAGAGTAAAACCGATTCGGAAGATGCGCCGAAGTGCTGAGTGACATGGGCATGACCTCTTGGCGTGAAACTAGAATGAGGTGTACCTGTCTGCCTGAAAGACCAAACCACGGCTCCTCACAGTAGGTGAACATCTCCCACAGGGTGACGCCAAACATCCACACATCCGAGGAATGGGAGAAGGAGCCAACACGGAGACTCTCGGGAGCACACCTGGAAGACGATCAGGAAGGAACTTTACAATGTTACACCTCGACTTCCTCCACCATTTGTTTTTAACTGACTCTCCATTTCCTGGACCTTGCTCACCATGCAAATGGGATCCGCCTGTGTGCCGACATCACATAGTGGTCTGCGTCTTGGGTCAGGCCCCGCATCAGGCCAAAGTCTCCGATCTTGACCAGTTCTCTGGATGCCAGCAGCACGTTTCGCGCAGCCAGGTCTCTATGGATAAACCGCCGGCTCTCCAGGTAGTCCATACCCGCTACGATCTGGGTAGCAAAGACCCAGAGGCGGACCAGAGGGTACTCATACTGGCGTGCATGTAGCATATCGTAGAGCGAGCCCAAAGGAGCCAACTCTGTTACCTTGGAGAAATTAATTGAAGAAATGTCGTCAAGATCTTAATTTGGAGATATTCTCCAATTGAAGATTAAAAGTATATCAATAATCTAAAGGGAAATAAAACAGTCTCACCATCTTGAGGGGTTGGGTGAGCACCACGCCATAGAGCCGGATGATGTTGACGTGGTCCAATGACTGCATGGTCGTCACTTCTTGGAAGAAATCTTTCATCGAGTCTGTCTGCGCGGACAAGCTGGTCCTTAGCGACTTTACTGCCACGGGCAGCTGCAGTGAAGTAAATAAAGAACCGAAGAGAACTGACGACTACCAACAAGCCTTTGAGCAAGAAGAAGAAACAGTTGATTAGATCTGATAGGCTGGAATTGTTTACCACTCTTCCGGTGGGCGTCTGCCACTCCCCCTTCTTCACCACTCCGAAGGAGCCGGAGCCCAGCTTCTCCCCCAGTATCAGTTCGCTGTCCTGGATCAGGCAAGGAAGAGTCCGACTGGCCGCCTCCAGGCCCTGCTCGCACCCATCTGGGACTCGACTGTTAACCTGAGCGCATTCATAAATATTAGGACCTAATCCTGCGGGGATCCACTTCAACAGGAAGGTTAACATAACAAGATGCATCATCTTGAGTACCTTTGCCATCCGTGGTCGTGGATTTATCCGGTATCGTTTTAGATTGTCCCATAATCTTCTTTGCGCTATATGATGGGGGAAAAAATGCGCATCAAACCTTGTTAACATTTCCTTAAAAAGGTGTCCATTTGCTCAAAAGCACATACATGTTTTTTTTAATCTCCTGTTTGAGCCCTTGTGAGTGGAGATCGTACTGCAAGTTCAAGGCCACTGCGGTCAAAGGTCAAAATTCTGATTTTCACTCTGATTTGCACCAAGGGCAGCGAGGTGGCCAAGCGGTTAGTGCGCTTGCTTCCAAAGCAGAAAGTTCCCGGTTCAAGGCCACCCCTGCCCATTCTCCATGCAATGTGGAGTTGCGTCAGGAAGGGCAAATCACTGTGTTCTTGCCTGACCCTCAATTATTCCACCATATTTGGTCCAAATTGTATCAAAACTCTTTTGTTCAAACACAGATGGACACACAGGACAGGGCTGAAAACAATACTCCCGCATGTTTTATCGCCTCACACGAATGAAAAAAGGTGACACCATCATATTTTATATTTTGTAAGCAGTGGTCTAGATACAAACTATGTGAACAGGAAGCAAGCCTACATGTAAGGGATTTAAAAAATAAAATAAAAAATGCAAACGCAATGCAAAGTCATCTTGGGCCTTTATAGGGACACTGAAGCTATGAAGCCTGCAATGATTTGAACTTTTCATGCTTTTGTTTAATCCATAATTGATTATTGCAGTGTTGCAGCCTCTGGCCTGCCACACACAAGTACCAAAAGTATTCAAATGGTTCAAAATGCAGTTGCTAGAGTTCGAACCAAGACTAAGAAATTTGATGATATTACAACAACGCTGCTTCCTCTTCATGTGAGATCAGATTTGAGTATTTTGTTGTTAACATGGAAAATACTGAAAGGCAGATCCTCTGCCATCTCCAAATACATGCCTACTTTGTATGCCACAGGTGAAAAAGAAGTCAGCAGGCTACCAACCCACATTAGAAACCTGTTCTCATCTGTTGTACGTTATTAGGTATTCTTGAACCGAACTAGTCACTGGGTTTTTGCTGGGTCTGATATGCGTCTGCATGATATATAAAGATGTATACTGAGTTTTACCCCCAGAGGAGGCTCACCGGGTTTGCTGATCCCTATCTGCTCCAGGTCGGACTCCTTAACGTAGGTGAAGTGCTCGATCCGGGTGATGTTGAGGCCATCTCTGACGCGCAGGTAGAACTTCTCCAACTGGACCTCAGCCAGGAGTTGGTACAGCCACTGAGTGTCCTGGTCCATCGGGCATCACCCAGCCTCCAGGGCGCCAACCTGCCTTTGGTCAGACGAAAAGTGTCAAGAACGGTGCAGGGACGTTTGGTATGCAGATGTGCGTGCACACTGTGGCGCTGATTTGCCAAACAGCTGCATAAAATCTTTGTTTTTCCCAGCATTACCACACAGACAGAAACCCATCTTTCAACCACGTATTCCAGACGTGCACAAAAGAGGTGGCTGCCACTCGAGCCTTCTTAAGTTACCATGGAGACCTAACAAAAATCCCTGTGTTTATACGCGCGCACACACATTCTGACAGTGAAGTCTGTCATCAAGCATTCTTGAGTTATCGCTGTTAAAATGATTCATGCATGTTTGCACCCTAATTTGATCATTTGCTTTGGTCATCCTCTTCATGTCACCCTGACATACACTTATTCTGTATATAAAGTCTCTATCATAAAACATGTAGAAAAAACAACTTCATTAATTGAATTATCAGTTCATCTACTACCCAGGACGTACCTATGGTGTGAGTATAAAGTGCCGACTGTACCTTGTTATTGAGACGTCACAGTCACAAGAAAATAACTACTTCTTCCTAATTAATGTGGAAATATATGCACCAAGCAAACATGGAATCTAATCGGCTCATGTAATCCTCAGGAGGTATCAAGTTCCTACCATGTATTGATAATAAGTTAATGTGTCCAAAAGAACGCATCCACACAGACAGACAAAAACATGGCAGCTTTATGCCAGTTGTACCGGAACACCAACGTTTTCCGTCCCAGCTGTGAAGTGCTGTTGAAAGAGATGTGACTCATTTTCACACCTCAGACATAACAATCCTGCAGGGAATCCTGACGCAATGTGAAAAATTCACAGACGTGGAAACTCGAGCCTGTTGGCGTTTCTGCTGCACCAGTCCGACCGGCTCCTTTTCACACGCCGTTTGTGCGACGACTAAAATCATGTTAAAGCTACTCAGTGAAACGGCAACACACCGCTTTTGACTAAGTTCTCCTACGGCTGGTCGAGCCAATATTTTTACTTTCAGATCGTTTTCCCAGTTGTGCAGCAGGTTTCATTCATTCAATCCTCATGTGCTCGTTCTCATGAACCCCCAAAAACAAAAAGAATTCTGAAAAATGGCACCAACCTGGGCTTGCATTAAATACCAGGACAACTCCCGATCACATCTGCACCCACCTTCATTTGGCACCATGCAAATTCTCTGCAGGTCAAATTCCAATACAAACAAAAAGCGACTCTCACACGAGGTGGAATCCACAAAGGGCTCTGTGATCGGTCTATGTACAGAGCGATGAATCTTTAACCCGGGCAGCTACTGAAAATAAATCCTCTCAGCCCAAAGGCATGCGTGACCAATCGAGTAACTATTCAATTAACAAGCTAATGTGGGCGAACTGTCACCAGAAAAACTGTCACAACCTCCACCGGCAAAGTTCAATTCAAATGTTCCCAACACTGTTTACACATCAACACTGCACCTCTGTTTGACAGTCCTTTTTATTAAATGCGACACCTGCTGTTACCTTCTTACAGTCACAATAATAATAATAATAATAATAATAATAATAATAATAATCCATTCATTTTCTATACCCGCTTAGTCCAGTTAAGGGTCATGGGGAGCTGGAGCCTCTCCTAGCAGTCTCTGG